>JBAMBL010000214.1:0-44595 GCA_037043405.1 Drosophila subquinaria
TTCGTGCATCCTCAATTGGCCAACTCCCAAGAATTTGAAACAAGTTCGTGGCTTTTTAGGCATTTGCGGGTGGTATCGCCGTTTTATTTCAAACTTTGCTGATGTCACTTGTCCGATAACTGATGTTCTTTCCACCAAGAAACAGTTCATTTGGACTGCGGAGGCACAAGCAGCAATGGATAAGTTAAAGGTTATTTTAACGTCCGCTCCGGTGCTAGAGCTAGAGACAGCTCCAGTAATCGACTTAGAGTCAAGCGCATTTCACGATTTGGAATATGCGAAGTTAAGGGATAATTTCAGTGAAAATAAAGACAGATTTCCGGATATCAAACTGATTGATCAATTTATTTATATCCGCACAGAACATGCTTCTGGTGAACAGGAGCAAGAGAAGAACTCGTGGAAACTTTGGGTTCCCGAACGCCTCAGAGCCGATGCTCTCAAGCAGGCTCATGACAGTATTGTTTCTTCGCATGGAGGCATGCAGAAAACAATAGAGAGACTTCGTCGTCATTTGTATTGGCCAGGTTTACCGACCGAAGTGCGTGCGTATATTCGCAACTGCCAAACCTGCAAAGAGACGAAAGCCCCGAATTGTACTTTAAGACCACCTATGGGAGCGCAAAGTCCAACTTGTCGACCGTTTCAACGACTTTACATAGATTTGCTAGGCCCATATCCCCGTAGTAAGGACGGTCATATCGGTCTTCTGATTGTTTTGGACCATTTCAGTAAATTTCATTGGTTGCATCCGTTAAAGAAATTTACATCTACAAAGATTCAGGAGTTCCTATTGACTCAAATTTTTCACTGTTTCGGAATTCCAGAGACCATAGTGAGCGACAATGGTACTCAATTTAAGTCCAATGAATTCAATGCGTTCTTAACCGAATTAGGTATTAGGCATGTATTTACAGCATTATACTCTCCGCAGAGTAATGCCGCCGAACGGGTGAATCGTTCATTGCTAGCTGCTGTAAGATCCTATATTTCTAAAGATCAAAGAGAATGGGACAAATATCTCACTAGCATTTCTTGTGCTTTGCGTTCGGCTTTGCACCAGTCCCTGGGATGTTCTCCGTATAAAGCTCTTTTCGGCTTGGATATGATAACGCATGGATCGGATTATCGTTTGCTAAAAAATTTAACCCTTTTAGAAGAACCTGTTGTAGCCCTCGAGAGGTCTGACAATCTGGCTTTATTACGCAAAGATTTGCAAGCAAATATACGCAAAGCATATGAGCGTAATGTTCAGCAGTATAATCTGCGCTCGAAGCCCGTATCCTTTAAGGAAGGACAGGAAGTTTTCCGTCGTAATTTTGCCCTCAGTAAATTTACGCAGAATTTTAATGCGAAATTAGGTCCACAATTTCTAAAATGTCGGGTTAAAAAGAAAGTTGGAAGCTGTTTTTATGTTTTAGAGGATTTATCTGGTCGAGAAATTGGTACTTTCCATGCAAAGGACATTCGTCCCTAATTCCCTCTAATCCTCGGCCTGACGTTTGTCGGATTTTCGGGTGTTGTAATGGTCGCAAGTTAGGCGAAAATATTTTTTAACAGACATTATTTGATATTGCAGTTCTGTTTGCGATTAAAATAATCGTATGCAATACAAATATATGTCTGCCGAACATTTAAATGCAAACACCGTCCGTTAATTCAAATTTTCAAATTTAAAAGTGTCGTTCAGTTTTTCGGTGCTGCCAGATGATCAAAAATCGAGCTTTTAGGATCAGCTGTTGCACTCGCAGCTTTTATGCTGAGTTGCATTTGCCTAAAGCTGAGCTTTGTATGCTGCAGCTCAGAGTTGCAGTGCAGTGCATTTTTTGACATCTGCTGTCAAAAAGAGCTTTTAAGCCCGGAAGCAGGCTCGCATGTGGAGCATTTTTCTTTTCCGCTCTGAATATTCTGGCAAGAAGACGTCTTTTTTGGCAATCTCTGCCAACATCAATTTTCGTTTGGCCAAAAGGTGCCATTTCTTGAAAATAAAGCCTCTTGCAGAGCATCCATCGTTTGCTCATTAACTGAGTCAGGTAAATATCAGTGATATTTTGGCAAAATGAGAACATTAACCTCACACGGAAATTTTCTTCATATAGCCAGCCCATATTCCTTGGCGAAGCCATCAGACTTGGATATCCCGTAGCCGGCCTAATTGTGGCCAGAGCTACCGGCATCAGCAGCAACAACGCTGCATAAGAAATCAGTTTTTTTGGAAAAAGTCCCAAATCGGGCAACGGAGCCCGAGAGCCCTCTCATTGGTGCAGGTGCGACGCGCAGATTGCCAGCGGAGCGCTAGCTCTCTCCCGCACACTGCCGGATATTCATCGTGGCCAAGGAGCCCCAACATTATTTCCTAAAGAAGCTCATTGTGGCCAGAGGAGCACCATCGCTTCGATAAGGAAACAAAGACGCCCAGCAGAGCCTCAGTGCTCGTGCGCGCCTTTTCTTCTTCTTCGTTTTTTTCCCCTTGTGTATAGGACTGGCACTGCCAGCAGCAGCAGCAGCATAAGTTTTTGCAACAACAACAACAAGAACAGTGAGAAAAATCGAAGCAATGATATTAGTGAAAAAGAAAAAAACATTGTTTTCCCTGTGGTTGGCCAAAAAGGCCATTGATGATCTTTTATCTTTTGTGCGTGCAATACCCTGTAAATTTTTATAATAAAATCAAGTCAAAATGTGCAAAAATTGAGAAAAATAAATAAAATAAAATGAGCAAAAAAATAAGAAATGCATAAAATAGAAAATCTGAAAAAAATAATAATTTGATAAAATTTTCACAATCATCTAAATTCATATTCACACACACACACATTTCACACACACAAAAACACACATATCACACACATCCATTCACACAACAGCATTTTCGAGAAGGCCTTCGTCGACGATCTGGTGAGTTTTTTTTATTGCAAGTGCTCACTGTGGCTAAGGCAAAAGCTCGAAAGCTTTTAGCTTTTTTGTTATTGGAGCAGGAAAACGCTCAGCGTTGCCATCCAGTTGCTGCAGCCACAGTGATTTATAAAAGTTATGGTGATTGAGATTTAAATTAATACAGGTGTTTATTTTGCGCTTGCTGTGTTAAAAATACAAGTGTTGCTTAACGTAAATTAAAATTTGAATAAAAATTTTTTTTATTTAATGTACTGATCTATACCCTACCATTTTTATGGCATACGCGAATTGGCATACACTTAAAAAAATAAAGGAAACATCATCACATACATTGACATACAAATAATAAAAAGCTAAATATTTAACTAAAACGTTAAATAATAATAAATAAATATATAATAATAACTAAACGATAAATAATAATAACAAATAAATAAAAATATAAATAAATAAATAACATTTTGAAATTAAATATGAAATGAACTAAAAATAAAATAAAAAAATAAAAAAATAAAATAAAATAAGAAAATAATAAAAAAAAAAAAAAAAAAAAACCAACAAGACATGCAAAGAGAATAAAATGTTTTGAAATAAATAATAAAAAAAAAAATAAAAGTAAACAAATAATAAAATAATAAAAATTTTTCTGCGATGCCATAAAAATATAGGATATATTTTTTCTAATGTATGGATTAAATACATTAATGAATTAAAAACTATAATAACGTTCTGCGACACATTAAAACCTAAAAACATTAAAACTATTTGCTTAAATAATTTAAAATTGCAACTTCGCCATTATTCAGATAACTTAAAAATATATTCTATGCCTTTCTAAAATTTTTGTATAATTATACTATATCCCCTATACATGCACATATAATTTACTAATCCTTACAAAAATTACAGCGGGTATAAAAACATGCACAAGAGAAATACAGATTTAAAGAAATTCAATTTAAATTACAAAAATTAAAATCCATGTTTCCATAAGCAAAAAAATAATAATTATAAACCTAAAATAATTTAAATACTTAAATATCTCAGAGAAAATTTTTGATCGCTAGTCCTTTGAACTTGTATCATGAAATCGTCGTTGAATTTATATGGCTATTATGCCAATAAGAAATTGTATTAACTGGAACTTCACTATCTGAATCTAAAATATATTATAATGTTTTGGTAAATCCTTTTTGTTTTCCTGATGACCTGGAGATGTAAATAAATGTAACGGAGTTTTGTTTAGGGGATTTTCATAAATTTTAATGCGCAGAAAATCCAATGGTTGGGTGGGTAAAGAGCGCAAAGGGGCCAAATAACACCATGGACCCCCATTTCCACAAAAAGGAAATCGTATGAAAGAAGCTTCACTCTTTTTGTTTTTTTTTCTTTTAGTAAGAATGTCCGCTTTTGTTTTGATCAGCTATTTTGTAGTTTCAGTAGGGACTCTTTAATTAAAATTATATGTAGACGCAGTTAAGGACATGGCAAAAACCCACCCCACACCGAAAGAGCTAAGGTACCAGAAGGGTCCCGTCCGCTATGCTTCCTCAACTCGGCGATCTCTATGCACACTTTCGGCCACACTTAGTGCATAGGATCAGCGGAGCATTAGTTCGTTCTTTTCGAACTTATGCAAACATTTCGCGTGTATGTTACAACCTGACCCATGTTGTGTGTAGACTTGTGGGAATGGCTTCATCCCAATCTAGCTTATTTCGCCACAAGTCCTGCAACAAAATCTTTGCTCTGGTGATCAAGGGACATAACAGACCCAATGGATCGAATAATCGCGATGCAATTGATAATATGTTGCGTTTTGTGGGCTTCAAAGAGTCAAAAGACTCATCCAGCGAAAAATGGAACTCATCATGTTGAGGATTCCATTTCATTCCGAGAGTTTTGACGGAAGCAGAAGGGTCGAACTGTAAGGCTTTCTCTTTTCCATGGTCTTTCAAGAAGCTTGGATGACTTGTGGCCCATTTTGCCAACTGAAAACCGCCAAGGCGCAAAACGTCGACAATTTGTTGGCGAATAATCGCAAGCTCTTCTAAACTGTTCGCTCCAGTAAGCATGTCATCTACATAAAAATCGCTTTTTATTACATGAGAGGCAATCGGGTGGGACTCAGAGTAAATATTTGCTAACTCAAAGAGACAGCGTATGGCCAAAAAAGGAGCGGATGCAGTTCCATAAGTCACCGTATTCAAACGGTAAGTCCGTAAAGCTTGAGACGCATCTTCCCTCCATATGATCAGCTGAAAGTCACGATCTTCTTTTGCAATATCTACTTGCCGATACGTTTTCGATATATCTGCCGTTAAGGCATACTTGTGAAATCTAAATCGTGCTAAAATTGCATAAAGCTCCCTCTGAATTGTAGCACCCACCATTAAAGTCTCATTTAATGAGATTGATGATGACGTCTTGCTCGACGCATCAAATACAACACGCAATTTGGTAGTGCTACTTTCAGGACGCAGAACACATTGATGTGGTATGTAATAATGAAGTTCTGGAGGAGCAGACCGAAGCTGTGACATATGACCAAGATCACGATACTCTTTCATGAAATCGTTATACATTTCTCGTAGAGTGGCATCCTTTGAGAGTCTACGCTCTAAGGCCAAAAATCTACGTTTTGCTGCTTCAAAGGAGAGACCCAATACTTTTGGATTCATTTTAAATGGCAACTTAACCTCGAATCTTCCAGAGGCAACCCTACGCACAGTCTGTTTGAAATGTTGTTCACACTCTATTTGTTCAGCTGTATATGCAGCCTTCGACTTTTCTGGGATTTGTTCCATTTCCCAGAAACGTTCCACTAAATTGTCGAGAGAACTAGTACCATTTTGAACTGCTATATTACATGCTACAGACCTACATGACGCATCTTGGGAATATTTGCCTGAAACAATCCAGCCCAACAACGTTTTCTGAATTGTTGGATGATCAGGAGACAATTTTATTTGACCAACACACAATAGTTCAAAAAACTTTTCTGCTCCTAGAAGCAAATCCACTTTGGCAGGTTTATAAAATCGAGGGTCGGCCAGTTCTATGTTTTGTGGAATATTCCACTGTGACGAATGAACAATCTGATCAGGCTGATACGTAAATTTTAGCGGCTTTTAGCGATTTGCCGCTAAACTAGCGATTTTTCGAAAAAGTCGTTGAACAAACGTTTATAGATTTTTGAGCAGGAACAAGTCCTCATTCAAACTTTTAAGATAAATCAACGATTTCATACAAACAGACAAACAGACAAACTGACTTTGCATCTCATTTTCGGAAGGCCCCTAAAAATTTCAAAATTAATTATCTTTTGAACCAGCGGTCGGATTTTGATGACCGAGGTGTCAGTCGACGCGTAATTTTGATTAGAATAGTTAAAAAATAAAAAAAAAATTCAGAAAGGCTCCAACGATATCGAATTTAAAACCCAAAAATCAGCTGCAAACATGTGGGCGTTGATACGAGAGTGTATGGATGTATGCACTTTGTGTTTAATAGCAGAAGTCGCTGATCCAACAGTGATAATATTTAACGAAGCATCTTCCCGACGTAATCGTAGACGTTGGGCCAAGTCCTCAGAAATAAAATTGACTTGAGACCCAGAATCTAAAAGTGCTCTGGCATGCTGAAACTGGCCGAATCTATCCTTTACTTTTACCACAGCAGTGGCCAAAATTGTATGTTCAGCACTTAGAACATGGCTAACATATGCTTGCTGACTCGCAGCCGATGTAGAGGAAGAAGCACCATGAGCATGGACGTTGTCGACCTCATATCTATGAAGCATAGTGTGATGTCGTTTTGAACACACTCGACATTTTGGGCTTCTACATTTTGCCGCATTATGCCCTTGCTTAAAGCAGTTTATACACAATCGACGTTGTTTCACAAAGTCATAGCGTTGCATGACAGTCATACTACTAAAGGACTGGCAATTTGCTATTGTGTGGTCAGAAACTGAACAACAAATGCACTTATTTTCTGACCTTTGATCGGTCTTAGAGCAAGAAAACGATGACCTTGTATTCGATTTACTTATCTCCTGTTTTGGCTTACTCTTGCTCTTAGTTGAGTCTTCAGCAGCCAAATGCTGATAACGTCGATTCAATATAGAAGCACACTCTGACCACGATGGCAACTTATCATAGTCAAGTTGCTCTTCAAGCCGAGATTTTGTTGTTTGATCAACTTTCGACATTGCCAAATGAACCAACATTGCATTGGCAATATCTGTGTCACTGCCCAATGACTGCAGAGACGAATACAAAGCCGATATGGTATCAATAAGTCCCCTAAAACTTGATGCTGAAGGTTTTGACATTTGTGCAATTTCGAATAACTGAGATATTGTACCAAGGAATATTAAGCATTTCTTATCATAAACAGACTTTAAACTTGCTAGGGCTTTTTCATAATTGCTATCCGTAACTGAAAACGCTTTTACTGTTCCCAACGCATCACCCGACAGGCAAGAAATTAAATGAGTAAATTTTTCGACATTTGTTAGTGATGCGTCATCATGCACCAAACTATTAAACAACGAAATGAAATTTGAGTAATCTGCATGATTTCCACTAAACTTAGGCAACTGCATTTTTGGTAACTGTGAGACGTGACGTTGAGTAAACGAGGCGGACAGGTCAAGGCTGTGTCGTTCCTTTGGTTTAATAGCCGACACAAATAAAGCTTTTGTGCAGATGCACACATCTTCCACTGTTGCCCTGCACTCGTTGCTGGGATTCATCACATCGAGGTCAGACTGTAGCTCCATAATTTTCTCAATATACCCTTCAAGTACTTCCAAACGGCATTGGAGTTGAGTCTGATCAAAGGATATAGTCTTTTCTTCAAATCCGGTTTTTAAACGCCTAATATCTTGCAAGATTCTGTCGTGTTTTTGCATTGTTGAGACTAATTTAGCACTCGACTTTGTCTCCTTGCTACCTGTGTCTGGCGGGTTCGTCATGTTGATTAGTTGAGTTTTAATGCAAAGGCAAAGACAGCAAAAATGCACTGAACGAAATTCTCACGAATCAAATGCTGCTTAATCTATGCCCAATGAATTCACAGAATACCAGCAAGAAGCCAGCACGACTAACAACAATCTTAGAGTGCAGCAATTGTACACAAGCAATAGAAGGCGACGATGTTCTTGAATTGGCAAACCAACAACAAGCAAAGCTCAAAATGTAATTGCATATGCAAGAGCCATAAGCAATCAGAAATTCAGCTCGGCAGTCAGCTGCCAAAATATCAAAAGAAACTCAAATAAGTATTACACCAACAACACATTCACACTGCAGCAATTGTTCAAGAATTGTTCAAAGGAGGCTGACGATAACCAACGGTGACTGACTAACAGCTCACCAGCTCTGATTCTGCTGAAGGCAATGAACTTTGGCTCAAAGTTCAGCTTGGCAACCAATTGCCAAAAATGTTAAAAGAAACGCACCAAAACTAACGGTTGTTGCCAACTGCACATATGTTGCCGTTCTACCAATACAGTGTTACCTCGCAGTATTGAACCGCGGCGCTGTGAACAATTAACTAATTTCCATGCACAAATACCAATATGGTTCACTTATGGGCGGTTCACTTTATTGATAACTTATTTCTTTTATTTAAGTATGCAATTAATTAAGTGCCAAAAATTGGATTCACTGCACTTGGCAGGCCACACAACCAATTACACAAATCACAATTGTGGTTTTGTCTCAATGTTTGGCACTAAATACCTGTTCTTTCATTATTGAATTGTCCAAAACTTTCCTTGGATTATCTGGTCCAGCGTTATCCAGATCCACCAATATCCAAAATCCAAGCGAAAGCTAGCCAAAAGCAAAAGCAGAACTTGACGAATTACTTGCGTTGTGCCCAAAGCCAATCCAAAATGCACTGTTCGCTAAGTAATTGTCGGAGTCTGCAATCCAAATCCAAGCCGAAGTCCCTGCTCGGGCGCCAATGAAAATTCCGTGAGCGTTTTCACGGTACAAAATAAATTATCCAAAATTATGGACACCGGCTTAGAGAGCTTAAGGCTTCTTCTACAATAAAAAGACAGCGATCTTCGTTACACGCAGAATGATTTATTACTGCTGGCTGCTGGCCAGAACTCTTTTCTTTCAACTTCATTTACATGGTCGTTCGGCTATGCTTTGTCGTCGCTAGACGAGCGAGCGATATAACAGCGACAATAACAGATAAGAGCGAACTTAAGAGTAGTAATTAGCTGCAATTTGCAGCATAATTGTAAGAGCGTTACATTGGTATTGACTTATATTTATAATTCATGATTTATCATTTACAATCTAACTTAATCTGACTAAACAATGAAGTTTAAACTTTCTTGAAACACAACCGATGTAACAAAAAAGCCACTGAATCTTATTACACAACAATAACGAATAAAAAACAGATTTAAACGGGGAAAAATAAACAAATGCGAAGCGCAATAAAAAAAAGACTTCCGTTGGCTAAAGCGAAACGAAGCGAATGCTATTATAATGGAACTGTTTCCATTTATCGATAATGTTAATGATCTACTCATTGTGAAATCTAATGTTAAACTGAACATAATATCGTAACACTTAAACTTATATTTAAACACATTTTCAAATTATAATAAACTGATCGAAACCCTTTCTATATCGCCCCTTATCCATATCATCGTCTTTACTTATTTACAGGAAACCTTATTTTTCGTTCCAACGTTTTTGACAAATTTTCTTGAATGAATCATAGCTCATGTCCGTGTTGATATGATCACGATATATATGTCGCATATTTAGGTCATCTTGTTTAAACATAATAATTATGTTTGCATTATCACGTATAAGATGTTTTGGTATGTGGGTGTAAGTTTGACATAAGTAAAACGAATCAATATTTTTATGTCGTCCCATACAGAAATATGAACTAATATTATCTTGTTTTTCACATGCTACATCATCGAAAATCATAATGGAATTATTTTTGACTTTACTGGGTGGTAAAACTGATTCATTCTGTGAGAATGTATGATAACCCATACCTTTAATTGGTTTGATTAGCTTTTCCAAGTACTTATATTTGGGTTGGTATAGACTCTTTGAAAACACATAAATATTTTCAAATTTCAATCCATTGGGACTCTCAATTAGACTGAACATAAGATTTGTCTTGCCACAGTTGGAAGGACCAACAATCAGTGCTCTTATTGTGTTGGGTAAGAGAGTACTATGACGTGGAGGTAGCTTTTCATTACCATTACCCCCCTCAATATTTCTAACAATAATATTTTCTTTTTGCTTTATTACACGCATATACGTACTTCCTCTCAATGTGTTCATGCTGAACATGACGGCAAATAGCTATTTGCGCAGCACTGATGCCGCCTTTTCACCACGGCTCTCTCTCCTCTTTTCCTCCTTCTTCTGATGGCTCTACATGGAGCCGCCATAGTTTTTAAGTTAGTTGAAACTCTGTACGGAAAGAATTAAGACGTGACACGCGCCGTGAAATAAAGTTTTTGATTAGTGAAGTAAAAATCAAAGTGTTCTCATTTCGAACCGACTTACCCTGCTTTTCTTCGCCCCACTACAACACAATTCAATGAAAAACTTTCGTTGATTAAACAATCATAAAATGGGTAAGAATTTTTATAATTACATCAGTCATAATTTGTCTTGTAAACGGGGCAGTGGCTTACGAAAAGCACAAGGATTTGAGTGAACGTCATGAATTGCTCAACAGAGCTTGGTAACGTGTGAAGGCTAAAGATAGTATTCTCGGTGAGAGAGCGTCAGCACTTAAGGTGGATAATATCATGAAGTCAAAGAAAAAATTTGGAATGGGTGTAAAGAAGAAGGGGGTGAAACGAGGTGGACAAATTAAAATGAGGGGTTTGAAGTCCGTGGTTAGTTAGTCGGGAATTAAAAAAACAAAAACCCCTAGATATAATGAATGCAATTAAAATTGCACGCAAAACAATACGCAATACAATGGGTAGTACGAAAAATGTTAGAGTTCCACATGTAATTACTGTACCAAAAGTTGGAGGGTTTTTACCACTTGTACCAATTCTGACTGCACTGAGCGCTCTAGGAAGTCTAGCCTCTGGCAGTGCAGCTGTTGTAATTGTGATTAACAATGCACGGACAGCAAAACAGCAGCTGGACGATGGGGGAGGAAAAATGAAAGTAGTTGCCTTGGGAGAGGGAATGTATTTGAAACCTTTTCGAAAGGCTACGGATTATACCTCAAACCATACAACAAGGGCTCTGGAATAAACCAACAAAAAAACTATTAAAAAGGCTACCCAAGAGAGCATTAACAAATTTAGACATTGAAAATTTTGGTCGAAAATATATCCCCCATTTTCGTGATGTATTTATGAGGGATACACTTCCAAAAACACCTTACAGTCAGGAATGTGGTGTCATAAATTTGAGTGTTTCTTCGTCAAACGGCACACATTGGGTAGCTTATAATAAAAATGGAAATTTGGTACAGTACTTTGATATGCATGTCCTTTGCGTTACGCAAGAGGTTTGGTCCTTATTTTATTTATACTAAACCTGTGTTGGTTATGTTGCTATTTGTATGCACGGATTCCACACTGACCAAATAAAAGAAATTTCGTTATTGTTAAAAAAAAAAAAGTACTTTGATAGTTTTGGAAACCTACAACCACCAAAAGAGGTTGTGAAATACTTGGGAAATCGTATAAGCTATAACTATGAGAGAGTGCAACGTTTTAATACATACAACTTTGGACACCTGTGTCTTAAGCTCTTACTATTACATAATAGTGGGGGGAGGGTTTAATTTAATCCTCTAAGAGTCAAATAAAAATAATTGAGAATAAAAAAGTAGTGTGGGGTGTATTATTGACTAACTATAAAAGACGAGGACAAAATTGAGTCAAGTCACACATGTCACAAGTCAGTTAGACGCTCAACATCAGAAGTCAGCAGCAGCACCAGGAAGACATCATCATCAAGTCAACAGCAATTGCTTCAACAGCACTTTAATATAGCAGCTTCAACAGCAACAGCATCAGCTTCAACAACAGCAGCTTCAACAGCATCAGCAACAGCTTCAACAGCAACACTAACAACTTCAACAGCAACAGCAACAGCTTCAACAACAACAACAGCTTCAGCGGAATGAATCAACCAGAGTTCAAAGATAGTGATTTTGACGCCCTGTTTGCAGACAATGCTGATTAAGTATGGGTAATGCGGGAGTTCAATAGACAAAATCCTAAACCGATTCTGTCTAAGACCAAAATGGATGTAGGCGTTATCTACCCCATTTTGAGGGCAGAACGAAAGGAACCCATTCATGGTAAAACAATAAAACTGGAGCTTGAGGACTATAATCTATACCTACCAAATAGGTATGCGAGCATGTCCGACGAATTCATATCAATGGTGGTTGATCAAAGGTATTATGTCGTAAAAAGACCCAATGGGCATATCATTTTAGAACTTATGGCCCCACTTTAAATTTTATATATAATAAAAAATGTATCTTTTTGAAAAAAAATAAAATAAATACATATAAAAAATAAATCCAAAACTTTTTCTTGGGACTATGGGCTTACTTTCAGGTACAAGAAATAAAATAATTAAATAAATACATACATAGAACAAATAAATCCAAAACTTTTTCTTGGGACTATGGGCTTACTTTCAGGTACAAGAAATAAACTAATTAAATAAATACATATAAAAAATATTTCTAAAACTTTTTTCTTGGGACTATGGGCTTACTTTCAGGTACGAGAAATAAAATAAAATAAAATAAATGTATATAAAAAATAATTCTGAAATTTTTTTTCTTGGCGTTATGGTCTTACTTTCAGATATATATTATACAGAGGTGGTCAAAAGTATTTACACAACACTTAAAGTTAATTGTACTCGTAATTTGAGCTTACTTCATGTAATGTTTGGTATCAATGGAAAGGTCTTTTGAATTCCTTTCAAATGATACCAAAACTTGTTTAATCCGTTAAGTACCCACTGATAAATTTGAGTTTTTGTAAAATTTTTGACTTTTTTCCTGGGTCTCAAACAAAAAATGTTTTGATGCAAAAAGTTTCTTCAAACAATTTAAATAGTGACTGCAAAAAAAAATTTTTAAAAATCTCTTCGCTAGTATTTTTTAAAATTTTTTGAAAACTGCCAAAAAGGCACTTTTTGCACGAAAATGAGGAAAATGGGCCTTTTTGGCAGTTTTCAAAAAATTCAAAAGACCTTTCCATTGATACCAAACTTTACATGAAGTAAGCTCAAATTACGAGTACAATTAACTTTAAGTGTTGTGTAAATACTTTTGACCACCCCTGTATACATAAATGCATTTCCATTATTTAACAGTATTGGTTGAGGAGTGATTACATTCGCACACATCAGCTTTCGTGTGTCCCTTATATATTTAAGAACTGTTTAATATAAACCAGTTTCAGTTGTTATATCTCTTGGTACTCATTTCGTTTTCAGAGTTCAAAAACAATGAGTCAACATATTTTAAGTCAGTTTGCAAAGGCTAGAAACCAGGGACTGAAAATAACTGTTATTGATCAAAATTTCAGCTAAAAAAATCACATATAAGGACTAGTGCGATTTTTGTTTAATGTACATCAAACTGTTTGTAAAAACAGTATCTCTGCAAACAGACAAAAAACTTATATTTGAAACTTCAAGAAATAAAAATCACAAATAATTATTAAAATTAATTTTTATTATATCCCTCAAAAATAATAATTAAATTTGAGGAAAAAAATAAAAGTCTGAAATAACTATTATTTTTGATTTGAAATCATATAAGTCTTTGAAGACTTTTATAATTTTAAATTGTTTATAAAATCTTTCAAATCTTTAACATAAGTAAATTAGGTTATCATCTTCCTGCGCATAACAAAAATCGGTCTGTTCAAATAATAAACACTCAAGGAATTCCATAAAAATATATATAATTTCCTACAATTTATATTGAAAAAAAAAATTCGAATATCATTTGAATCCACGTTTTCGAATTCTCTAGAAATATGTCTTACTCAACGTTCAAAATATGCTAATTTATGTAGCAGGGTGAACCCTATAAATTGTCACAATGTGAAGGAGCTAATTTGAGATGTAATTCTTTGAGTGTTTATTATCTGAGCAGACCGATTTTTCTTATGCGCAGGAAGATGATAACCTAATTTACTTATGTTAAAGATTTGAAATGTGTATCTTTAGTATTAACAAAGATATTCTAAAAAGACTTTTATAAACAATTTCAAATTATAAAAGTCTTCAAAGACTTATACGATTTCAAATCAAAAATAATAGTTATTTCAGACTTTTATTTTTTTTTCCTCAAATTTAATTATTATTATATTAATAATTATTTGTAATTTTTATTTTTTCAATCAAAAATAATTATTAAGTATGATTTATAAAGTAAAAGTTTTTAAGTAATTATTAAAAGTAATTTTTATTTATTTTCCTCATAACAGTTTCGGTCTCTGCTAGAAACGCCTTGAAAAGAAAATTTGAATTTATCAAAAAAAGGAAAACTCAAACTGATATTGAATTGGAGAAAACTTTAAAGCCGATAACAGAACCTTAACAGGAACTAGTTAGCGAAAATAAAAAGACAAAATTTATGAAAGTCGATGACGATAACGATGACAACGATGAAAATTCAAAATTACATAAAACTATAAAGTCGATAAAACCTAAGTCCACTAGTAAAAAAGTTGATGATAAAAAGAGTTTAACCTGGGAAGAAATCTACTTTCCAAATGATAATTTAAATTTAAAAAATAATGAAAGTGAAGAAGACAATGATGAAACCATACCTGTTAAATTTCGATTAGAATTACTAATCAATTAGATTATTTATTAGAAATAATTGTAATGATTATATAATTCACTGTTGAAAAATTTGTGAATATCTAATGATTAAGTTTAGAAAAAATAAAAAAAAAATCTAAAATTATTACAATTATTCAAAATAGTCGGAAAAAATCAAAAATAATCAAAAATAATCGTTTTGAGTATTTCGGATTATTTTTGATTTTTTCTGATTATTTCTGATTATTTTAGATTTTTTTAGATTATTTAGTAAAAATCAAATTATTTTAAATTTTCACAATCAAAGTAGCCAAAGCTTTTGATTATGTTGCTTTGTGTTGGTCATATAAAGCCCTCCTGAGGAATACATTTGAGCATTCGAGTCTTCCACATATTTAATAACATAAACATACTGTAGATGTTCATAGTCGGCAAGTCTTTTTTTGTGCGGATCACAATCCAACTACTAGGATATCTTGTTTTTGATTGTATACGCAATAAATGTGGACCAATTTTTGTTTTACCAATTTTTAGTTTCCTAATTTTTGTTTTTCTAATTTTTGTTTTACTAATTTTGGTTTCCTATTAACTGCGTTCCTGATTTCGGATTCGTAATTTTGGATTCCTAATTATTCGATTCCTAATTTTGGATTCCTATTTTTTTGCCGAATTTTCGTATTCTGAGTAATATTTTTAGAAATTCGTATAGGAAATCGTTATTTCATATATATTATCCGTTTATAGAGGTATACCTATATAAGCATATTTTGAATGAAATATGCTTTATATTTATATATTGTCTTAAGGCCCTATTCTCCTTCAGCTTGCTGTTTTTGGACCTTTTTTGAAAAAATTCTCATTTGAAAACGCAAAAAGATATTTGAATTTTTTTTTTATTGAATTAGTAATGAATGAAAGAAAATAAAAAATTTTTTTTTGCCTCGATACGAGGGCTGTTCAAAAAGTAATGAGACTTCAAAGTTGGTGGTGCAAAAAAAGGTGTCGTCACGGCGGCCACGATTCCGGGTCTCCGGAGCGTCGGAAATGAAAAAAAAAACGGGGTTATGATCAGCATAGATGTAATTCTGGCCCGAAGTAAAATAAAAATTTTGCGATTTTTTTTGACAAAATGGCGGCCACTTGAATTGACAAATCGAATTTGGACCCATTTTTTTGTAGTTTAGTGTCAAAAAAAAATAGTAAAAAAATCGCAAAGTTTTTATTTTACTTCGGGCCAGAATGGTGACAATTCTACGTCGATTAAACTTTGTTTCATCCAAATCGGTTCAGTAGAACTGGCGGAATCGTGGCCGCCAGCTCGAAAAACGTGGTTTCGAGATAAACGCGTTTAAAGTTTTGACTTCACATGCATTAACATTAACATTGCTGGATAAAAATGGCCATAAGTATTTCGTATTTTAAGTATTTCGAATTTCTAAAAATCCTTTTAGGGGCATATTCACAACTACCCAAGCTATAAATAAATGCAAAAAAAAAAAGTCGAAAAAAATTTTTTGCTGAAAGAGAATAGGGCCTTAAGACAATAATTTTAAGCCAAATTCTTTTAAGTATATAATTATATTTTATAATATACCATTGGGACACCGCTATAAGCATATACATATTTTTATGTATTCTCCTTATTGTCTTAAGCCAATAATATCATGACAAGACTTGTATAGTTTCATTCCGTTCATATATATTCAATACACGTCACTTATAAGATCAGTCTCGTAAGAGCTCTCGCCGAGTAAAGACGTGCCTACAAAACCGCGGAACTTTGTTATCAAGTAAAGTGCCGTTATCTGCTTTCGACAGCTGCCCTCTGATTGGTCGAGCCAGCCATGCGTTGGACTTTGCCTCACCAATACACTCACACACACACTCTGACTTTCGTGTCCGTGTGCCTGCAGGTGTTTATTTACCGTTACCCATACAGTGTAAATAAACGTATTACTGTACTTGCCGCTGCTGTCGCTGCCCATGGCAGCCTCAACAGACACCTTTGGCCTCACCAGCCCCGCCATCCCCTGGAGCCCCTGCATCCCCCGCCAAGCCCAAATGGCAGCTCACGCTAGCGAAGCTCCTACTTGGAGGAGCTCCCAAGGCAAAGCCCATGCCATCGGCGCCAAAGGTGCTAAAGGCGTCCCCAGAGCGCGACCGCACTGGCAGCGACAGAGAGACTAGTTCGTCCAGCTTGGAGCCGGGCGAGATCAGACGCAAGGCCCCGACCAGGAATCCCTGCCAGCTGACGCCCACCCCGTTGACCACCATGAGCTCCAACAGATTTGCCGGTCTCATCGACGCCATGGACGCCGACGAAGCAGAGGAGGAGACCCTCGTCGATCACGACCCCGTCCCCAATGCTCCCGTGAAGACCATAAAGCCACCACCGATCTTCGTCCCTGATGTGTCGGACATCAAGTGATTCATCACTGACGTTGCACTGGCCATCGAAAACCTCAGGCTTAACTTCAAGTCCGGCAGGGACGGAAGTGTCCGAGTTAACGTGGAGGATAAGGCTAGCTTCACCAAGCTGAAGGAATATCTCAATGCAAATGAGATACGCTACCAGATGTTCCAGGCGAAGGATGAGCGTGCTTATAGGATAGTAGGCAAGGGACTCCACTATTCCACCGAGATCGACGAGATCAAGGAAGCACTCGCCGCACATGGGCACATTGTACGTGGTCGCGAGATTAAGAACGCGATCAGCCGCACTACCAAGAAGCCGATGTCGCTGCTCTTCGTGAACCTGGAGCCCGCCAGCAGCAACAAAGATGTCTTTGCCATCAAACGTCTCTGCCGGTGCGTCGTCACCATTGAGCCCCCGCTCACGAGCAAGGATATTCTCCAGTGCTACCGCTGCCAGGGTTTCGGACACTCCCAGAAGTACTGCCGGCTCCCACCCAAGTGCGTCAAGTGCGGAGATGACCATCACTCCAACGAGTGCACCAAGTCCAAGGAGCTACCTTCTTGTTGTGCCCTGTGCAAAGGGATCCATCCCGCCTCCTACAAAGGCTGCAAGGTGTACCAAAAGGTCAAGGAGCAACACACACCTAAGCCAAGACAAATCCCTCAGCCCTCTAACCAAGCGGCACCCACGGTCATCCCAGGCATCAGCTTCGCCAGTGCCCTATGAGGATCACAGCAACCCCAGCAGCAGTCTGCCTCTGCTCCCACTGCCCCTAGCCAGGCAAACTCTAGACTGGACTGTCTAGAACAGTGTTGGGCACAGTCTCGCACGCGTGCGAATCAGCTGTTCGATTCACTAATACACACATGAAACCCGAGTGCAGCGAACTGACAGTTTAACAGAGTGAAGTCAGTCGCAGTCTAAACGTTGAACGGACAGGTTGTAAGCGCATCGACTATTTTTAACACTGAGAAAAATGGCAGAAAATAATTATTTGGAGTATAATTATTTATTTGCTGAAAATTTGTATGGCAAACAAGAATGCTTGGAGTGCAGCAAAACGCTTGCACGCAATAATGAATTTTATATAAAAAGGCATTATTTGGGTTGCCATGAGGGCTACGAAGACATTAAAAATGATGAAAGGGCAAAATTAATATTACAGCTGAAAAAAAAATATTTCGAAAAAATTATTGCTGATTCTATTAAGTCCGATAAGGATGCCAACAACAATAAGGAAAATGAATGCAACGAGAATTTCGATGCTGAATTCCGAAAAGCATCATATGTTGTTTCCTTAACTTTGGCGAGGCAATGCAGACCTTTTGTTGATGGTATCTTTTTTAGGGACTTGGGCAAAGATGTTTTGCAATGTTTTGGTGAAGAGGAAGCTAAGCTTTCAAAAATGTTTGATTCAATTCCATTGTCCAGGCGAACAATATCTCGCCGAACAGAGGATATTGGGTCATTTATATATTATAATACCATAAAAAGAATGAATAATTGTAAGTTCTTTTCCTTATGCCTAGACGAGAGCACAGACATAAATGACTTAAGTCAACTTATTATTTGCGTGCAGACGGTTGACATAAATTTTTCTGTAAAAAATTAAATACTTGCGGTCGTTGCTATGCATGGTAATGTTAAGGGGAAAAATTTGTACGAAGCGCTAAAGGAAAAAGTTTTTTCCATTGCGGATAAAACTAAACTCAGTTCGATATGTACTGATGGTGCCAGCGTGATGACCGGCAAAAATGAAGGGCTTGTTGGATACTGTCTTAAAAATGGAATTGATGTGCCCACATTTCACTGCATCATACACCAACAAGCCCTTTTTTCTAAGTCACTAAATATTTCAACAGCCATGAAAATATGTATTCAGATTATAAATAAAATTAGAGGCGGCCATAATGCGTTAAGCCATAGAAAGTTTAGTGCTTTTCTAAAAGAAGTGGAAGCGGAGTATACTGATTTGGTCATGTATACCGAAGTTCGCTGGCTTAGCCGAGGGAAATGCTTGCAACGACTTTTTGATCTTAGAAGGGAAGTTGTCACATTCTTAGAGGAAGATGGCAAATCTGATGCCTTCGTTTCTCATTTAAAAAGTTCTGACTTTCTCTTAGATCGCGCTTTCTTTTGTGATATTAGTCTTTTACTTAATCAGCTGAATCTTGCTCTGCAGGGCAGAAATAAACATATCTTTGATTTGATCGCAAGCATTAAAGAATTTGGCAGAAAAATAAAAATATTGTTTAATCAATTCAATATTCAAGATTTATCGAATATGCCACGAACAAGTGAAATACTTAGCGAATTTAATAATCACAAGAAATTGCCGGAATATCGCTCAGTATTTCAATCTTTAATAAACGGATATGAAAGTAGGTTTCAGGACTTTGCTAAAATAGAGAACGTAATAGCACTCCACAATAATCCAATGACATGTACATTTTCAGATCAGAGTCCAGATATTGTAATCGAATTAAAAAAAATGCAGTGTGATTTAAATTTGTTATGGCTGAAATGTAATTTACTAAATTTGAATCTATCCTCTCTATCATTTCAGAGCAAATTATAATTATGTCGTCACGTAAATAACAAATGGATAACCAAATCTATGATATACACAGCAGGTTGTCATAAACATATTATTTTTTCTCTGAGTGCATTACAAAGTCAACTTAAAAAATCAAGCGACGCAGACTGTGCTCTCGTTGAAGGCAAGCTGTGCACTGATTCAAATCGTGTGTTCGCAGCAGCTGCCAACCTCGCATTCGGCATGCGTCGGCTTGTGTCTGTGTGAGCAACCGATAACGATTCGATAAACGTGCCCATCACTGGTCTAGAAGCCATAATGGAGAAGATGCTCGATCAGTTTGCAGCCATGACACAATTGCTCACGTCAATAATGGCGAAGCATTGCAAATAAATCTTCACATCGTAATGTGGAACGCAAACGATCTGTGCAGGAGCAGGCCCGAGGTTGAGCACTTCCTGAAGACTTATCACATTGACATACTCCTTGTGTCCGAAACCCACTTTTCCTCCAAATCCCACTTCTCAATCAATGGCTACGATGTCATTGCAGTCAATCACCCCAACGTCAACGCCAGAGGTGGAGCGGCGGTTATTATCAAAAGCGGAACTAAATACATCGAGCTCCCACCATACCAGGAACCATGGGTCCAGTGCGCCAAGATCAGCGTCCTCAGCCCCACCGGCGACACTACAGTCGCGGCGGTCTACTGCCCACCACGACAAATTGTAGGCGAAAACCTCTTCCACGATCTGCTGGACAACCTTGGCCCGAGATTCATCGCGAGAGGCGACCTCAACGCCAAACATACATGGTGGGGCTCCCGCATCAACAAACCCAAGGGCACAGCCCTGTACAGGTCCATCATCAGAAGTGGAATTGACTGCCACTCCACTGAAACCCACTTACTGGCCTACCGACCCCAACAAGATCCCTGACGTCTTGGACCTTTCCCTCTCCAAAGGAATCGAGCGGCATAGGATTTCAGCCAGTAACGTGCTCGAGCTGTGCTCCGACCACTGCGTTGTCAGGCTCCTGGTCAACATTCCAGCCAGCACCAACTCTGTTAGGGGCAGACTCTTCAGGATGAATACCAACATCGAGCGGTATCAACAATGGCTGCAGACTAATCTAGATCCGACGGTGGAGATCGCTACAGGGGAAGATCTGGACAACGTTGTTGAGCTCCTCAACATTCAAATTCACAACGCCGTCTCGCATGCCACTCCGCCAAGCCGTCCCTCCAATTGGATTCCCCATAGAGACGTCCACCTCTGGTCATCAGAAGTTGGTGCTCTGGTTGCCGAGAAAAGGCGACTACGCCGAGTATGGCATAATTCTCGCAACCCCAGAGACAAGACAGAGTTCAACAGGGCTGCTAAAGAACATAAGGAGCTGCTATCTAACTTACGCAGACAATCGCTGGAGCAGTACCTGGCTGACGTGGAACCAGGAGACCCACTACACAACCTGTGGCGATTGACCAAGTCAATCAAAAGCGAAAGAGCAAAAGCCTTTGCGGAACACCTTCACGAGGCCTTCTCCCCATACACGCAACAGGAAGCTGATGAGACTGCCGTGTTTCTGGACTCGCCCTGCCAGATGGCACTCCCAATACCCGCTGTCGAGCCGGATGAGCTGGTCGGTGAAATTACCAACCTTAAGGCGTCAAAGTCCACAGGGTACGACGGCATTGACGTACCAGCTATTAAAGCTCTCCCACCAAATGGAATACAGCTCCTTCTCAACATCACTAACAAATGCTTCCAACTAGGACACTTCCCCACCCAGTGGAAGTGCGCTGAGATCATATTAATCCACAAACCTGGGAAACCTGCAGCCAATCTCGCCTCATATAGGCCGATTAGTTTATTGGCGGTGCTCTCCAAAGTAGTCGACAGACTACTTTTGCGTAGAGTCCGCCCAATACTGGACGAGGCTGGTTTGATCCCAGATCACCAGTTTGGCTTCAGAGAATGCCATGGGTTTAAGCTAAAAGACAACAATTGTCGAATCATTTATTTCAAAATCAGAACTTTGTTTTCCAGCGCATGGGATATTTATTCAAGCAGTGTGTTTCAATTTCTACATGTTAATATTGTGTGCCACCTTATACAAAAAATCAACAATTTTTGCATCTTTGTGTTGGTCGTATCACTGCGGACGGCAGTCCGCGCTAGTGACGAAAGCAGCACGAAGGGTGCAAAGGCGACTAGCATATATACACAGGAAGAATGGAAAATTTGCTATGACTGTCCGATCAGGTCGAGTTATACACCGATCGAAAGGTATCAATTTAACTTATAAATGCGCATACTAAAACTTTTGAAAACTCACCTGGCTCGTGAGATAAACAGGTGTAAGTGGGAAGAAAAAATTTAAATTATTGGAGCTAATGGGGCAGTTGGAGCCTTTTTTAATTTTCTTTGAATATTTTACAATTCTCATCAAAAATACGCGGTGAATGAAACCTCGATCATCAAAATCCGACAACTGGCTCAAAAAAAAATTAATTTTGAAATTTTTAGGGGCCTACCGAAATTAAGATGAAAACTCAGTATGTCTGTTTGTTTGTTTGTATCAAATTTTTGATTTAGCTAAAATGTTTGAATGAGGACTTGTTCCCGCTCAAAAATCTAGAAACGTTTGTTCTACGACTTTTTCGCTAGTTTAGCGGGAAATCGCTAAAAACCGCTAAAACCCTATAGCATCCATAGCATCCAAACGATAGAAGCTACAGATGCGATCTTTATATCAATGAAAAGGTATTTTGAAGGGCTTTTATGCATACCTTTTATTTTTTTTTCTAAAGTACATAGATAAATTGCCACAGGTGAAATAAGGTATCTTGTCCCATATTTTGTTTAACTTTCAAAATGTTGTAGTGTGTACAATTTCGCGTTTTTTGATGTATGACGCAAAAAATTTTGCCGCTAGGTTTGGAAGATATAACCTATTAACTGAATATATACGTTTAACTTTTAATTGGAATAGGGCAGCAGCAACAAAGTGTAATAGCAGCCAGAGTTTGAGAGTGCTGATAGATTTTGCGATTGACATGTGTGTTCGTAAAACGAACTAGTGTTGCCAGACAGTTTGTTTTGGCTTGTACAAACAATAAACAAAGTTGACAAGTTATACTGTCAAAAAATACTGAAATTATCAATATTTCTGATGTCTAATAAAAAATTTCTGATATCCCATAAAAAACCTCTTTACGAGGTAAAAGTCTAGTGACGAAAACATTTTCATGCCCCAAATTTTCTGATATCCAATTTTGTGACGAATAATATTAAGTTTTACATATAAATAATTTTAAACAAAATTTTTGCATTCGGCACTGTTCAAAACAGTGAGTTTTATTTGGTATGAAGATTGAGACATTTTAGCGCAATGTGCCGAGTGCCAACATTTTGTTTAAAATTATTTGTATGTAAAACTTAATATTATTCGTCACAAAATTGGATATCAGAAATTTTGGGGCATGAAAATGTTTTCGTCACTAGACTTTTACCTCGTAAAGAGGTTTTTTTATTATATTAAGCAGCGATCTAAGACGGTTGTCTAACTAGTCTTTCATATTTGGATTGTTTTGTTTTCGGGTCTATCTCTAGCGTTAATTTGAATTATCTTAATGTCTTGTTCATCTTGCTCATTCATCAAGTATTTTAGAAATTTGAATACTACTGGATGATTGCACCCTGCGAACGAATTAATTTTGTTGTGCCAGCCTTCGATCTTATTGTTACTTGATGCAGTATCATGCAACAAAAAGAATTGGTGTCTTGATATCGTACAGTTTTCCTTCGTTAAAACTAGTTCGGCTAAGCTCTTCGGATTTGCATTCAAATTATCCTGATTTGATACTCTTTTTGCCGTTTGGCACATATTTTTAATTGTTGGTAGATATGCAATCGTTGGATCGTCAGCTTCGTGGCAAGCTTGAACTACCAAGTCTCTTGCATTTTCTTTTGATGACTTTGCTCTTTTTTTTAAATTATCGATTACTTTTGCTTTATTTACCAATCTTGGATCGGAGATATGCGAATGTAGGTTGGTTTCTTTTAACTCGTCAGTTTTTTTTTTATCAGTCGACCGCGACAACCGGACACGGGATATCGTTCGCACACATAATAATTCGTCCCGTTCAGCTTTTTATCTAAGGTATAACAATAGCCCTTCAGATAATTTTTTTCGTGAAGTTGTTTGTTGCTTATGTACTTTCCATACTTCTCTTTTAACAAAAACCACTACCGTTCAGTGCTGCCATAAATCGATAACAAAAACAGGCCAGAAAAAGTGACAAAAAAGGCCAAAAATTTAAAAAAGGTGACAAAAAAAAATCGGGATGGATCTTTAAATTAAAATTCATTAGAGAGAACATATATATTTATGTTTTTAGACCCCGTACTTTAAAAAAGTAAAGGGGTCTATTAACTTTGTCACAAAAAAAAATGTGCGTAACAGGCAGAAGGAGGCGTGGCAGACCCATAAAGTATATATATTCTTAATCAGCATCAACAGCCGAGTCGATATAGCCATGTCCGTCTGTCCGTCCGTCCGTCTGCCCTCTAAGAGCGCCTAGATCTCAGAGACTATAAGAGCTAGAGACTCCAAACTTGGTATGTAGGTTCGTCTATATTGCAAGCAGATCGATTTTGTTTTAGATTTTGGATCGGACCACTATATCATATAGCTCCCATAGGAACAATCAGTTGAAAATCAAGTCTTAGTATGGAAAACTTTTTTGCTGTTATATGTAGATATTTCAACCAAACTAACAGAATATGCATAAAAGATGGTCCCATACATACTGATCAAATTTGATTGAAATCGGATTACTATATCATATAGCTGCCATAGGAACGATCAGTCGAGAATCAAGTCTTAGTATGAAAATCTATTTTTTTGTTTGAGATAACTAAATTAAACTGACAGAATATGCATATACCATGGTACTATACATCCTGATCAAATTTGGTTAACATCGAACCACTATATCATATAGTTACCGTAGGAACGATTGATCGAAAATATAGATTTAGAATGAAATTTTTTGTATTTTCTTAACCGAATTCATGGTTTGGGAATGCTCTACGTTTTTTACGTTATGATCGCACACTCGACTGTAGCCGACTGGAGCCCCTTTGTTGGGCGAAAAGTACTTTTAGTACATATCTATATTAAAATTTGTCGCAATTATTATTATTTTATTTTAAGCAGTGTTTGCTTTTCCATAGTAAGTACGGGGTCTCCGACAGTCGAGTATGCTCGACTGTAGCACCGTCGACTAGTTTATATTTATTATTATTAATTATTTTTTTTATTATTTTTCAATATTATAATAATTGTAATGCCTCGTCAACAGCTTCGTCTTCGGCTTCAATGGTTTCGCTTTTATATGCTGATGACGTTCCAATCATTTTCAAGTATTTTTCGGGAACTTTGCACACTGGCTTACAGCTTAAAGAATGCAGTGCATAATTTTATCTTCAAACTTTAATAGCGTTAAAACTATTAAGCGTATTGCAACAAATGTGGCACCAAATTAATGGAAAAAATATCTACATTAACATAGATTAATCATTTTATTTTTAATATAAATTATTCAAAATGCAAGATAAATTAAAATACTGCATTTTTACAGATGACAGCTTATTTTATGCAGTGACTTTTCGAGCCAACGCAGCTCAAACTCTCGGAATTCAAGCGGTACTTTTTTGTTCATATGATTTTGTTGCTGCATTATGTGCGGTGCAGCTTTAGTTGTTGTACTCTATTAGCTCAAAACTGTTGGCTGCACAGCTCGCTCAAATGGTCAACAGAAGCAATTGCAGAGTGCTGGTCAATAAATATGGATAATGTCGCCTCCTGTTCTGCATGTTGAATTTTCATTTCCGGCTATAAATTTATAACCGTCTTTTGGGCAAACGGAGCGTCGTTCAGTTTATGTCCACTTGTCCACTTTTTATATTACGCTGGAGTCGTCAGCATCGCGGTCAATCCACTCCCCAAAATCGGGCATATTTACCCACGACTCGCATAATTTTTGCTTGTATACATTTTTGGGCATTGTTGATAATTTAATTTCTGGCTCTCAATGACATTAATTTCAAATCAATTAAACAGGTGATAGATTTGGTGACAAGGGCTTTTTCTTTAATTTTGGTGACAAATCATTTGAAAAAGTGATAGATCTATCACTAAAAGGGCTGTTATGGCAGCACTGCTACCGTTCAGGAACAAAGCTTTTTGAACTATGAATAATGTATATAACTTTTCGACAGAATTTAACCAATGACAGGAAACCAAAGATACTTTTCCGCATTTTACTTGTCCCAAATTTTTATTTCCTAATCTTTTTTTCCCAATTTTTGTACTCTGAATAATTTTCATATTTGAAATTCCTAATTTATGATTCCTAATTTTTTCTTCCCAATTTTGGATTCCTAAAATTTTGTTTTTGATTTTTTTTTTTTATGATTTCTTAAAAAAATTTCGGGATTTCTATGAGGTACCGAAATAACATATATATATGTGTATATGTACATAGAAATATTTTCTATTTATCAGAGATGGTTTGAAATTATTGTCATAAGACAATAAAAAAAAAAAATTGTTAATTGTATTTAAAAAAAAATATGCCTGTAATAATATATGCGCATATTGTTAAATTAAAACTTGAATAGTGTTACACGAAAAGTATTTTAAAAAAGTACATGCATATAAATGAAATCAGTGATTGCGCGTATGAAAAATGTTGCAATTTGAGAAATGGTGGCAAGAAACCTATATAAGACCGAGGGGCGGCGGTCTGCGGCAAGACATGTCACATCACAAATATCTAACATACCGATATCATATGACTAAAAAATGTCTTGATGTTATTGGTTATTTATAATAAATAATGAAAAAATAACCAAATCCAAATAATTGAAAAAATATAAAAAAAGTGAAATCTTACACCATATGAAATGTTACTCCATATTAAATACAGTCGAGCTTCCCTAACTCGAATCACCATTATCCGAGAAAAAAGTTCGAGTTAGGGAGACTTCAAGTTAGGGAATTTTTTTTTTTTTAGTTTTTTTAATGAAACTTCAATTTCATTCATTCATAAATCAGTTCTCAATGAGCAGTCAAAGTGTTCAGACGTGCAAGTTAAACCGCGAAGCATCAAAGTCATAGACCACACAAGTAACGGTGTAGTGGATGAGTGTAAGAAAATGAGAAATGGTGCGATCTTAATAAAAACAAAAGACCATAAGCAAGCCATTAAGCTGCTGAAACTGTCAACCTTATCTCCTGAAATAACAGTTAAAATAACGGAGCACCCAACTCTGAACACATGCAAAGGCGTCATTTACTGCAATGAACTTCGCTCCCAAAATGTGGAAGCAATTAAAAAAATAAAAAAAAAAGAAAGGCTATGATCGAATTGAAACCGGTCTCATCATTTTGACGTTTGCACTACATGATCTACCACAGTATATACCAATTGGATACCAGAGAACCAAGGTTCGCACCTATATACCACTTCCAATGCAATGCCATAAATGCTTACGCTTCGGACATACTTTGAAAGTATGCCAAGCAGCAGATAAAATTTGCACAACATGTGGAAACAAGCAACACTGTGAAATTGAAGAAATGGATAAGTGTACAAACGGACTCCACTGCGTAAACTGTAGTGTGAATAACCTGAACCACAATCACTCTACATTTAATAGCAAATGTCCAGTTTTTTTGAAAGAGCAGGAAATCATTGCCATTAAAACTATATTAAAAATCAACAACAAAGCTGCACATGCAATTTATAAATGCAGACATCATAGAGAGACAACAAAAACCTAAGCTCAGCCCAACATGTAAATCATATTTGATATCAGAATCAAAAGAATCTATGATAGACGATGATCACTCAATCAATTTAACTTAGCTATAATTTTACTTAATATACGTAGCTCCTTACAGATAGTACAAAATAATATTAATCCTTAGAAGAAGACTTTAAACAAAAATCCAAATTTTATTTAAATGTCTTTAAAAATCCTACAATGTAATATTAAAGGATATGTTAACAATTATAGTGAGCTTTTAATATTGATTAATGAACATAAACCCCACAATATAACAATACAAGAAACACACATAATTGACAACAATAACCTACCAATTCCAATAAATTACAAATTAATAACATGCCCAGCATCCAATCGATTTGGTATAGCAGGCATACTAATTCACAAGTCGATTCAATATTTTGAAATAAATCATACAAATGACTTAAAAACAGTCGCTATAGAAGTTAATTTAAAACAAAAACTATTTATATTTTCCACATATATTCCACCAAGTAAATCTTTTACTAGTAGAAACCTTGAAAATATCTTTACTAATCACAATACTCCTTAAATAATTACAGGAGACTTCAATAGTTGGCACGCCAACTGGGGCTCTCCTCAAAACAACAAGAGAGGTAACATTTTAGCAACATTTATTGAACAATCTCGATACATAATATTAAATGACAAATCACCAACACACTATACAACACATAACACATTTACACACATAGACATATCTTTTTGCTTCCCTCAAATTGCATTATTAGTTGAATGGAATATTTTGAACGATCTGTGTGACAGTGACCATTATCCAATTGTTGTATCCCTCTTTCCAAACCCTAAAATTGAAAATATATCTAGACCTTATTTTATAACCAACATGGCAGATTGTGAATCCTTTTCTACTACGACAGACATCTTTAATGATAAATTTCCCATTAACAATTCTGTTAACAAAGAAGCTGCTACTATAAACAAAATTATTTTTATAAGCGCACATAAAAACATACCACAGACTTCACCCAATAAATTAAATCACAAAGTTCCATGGTGGAATACAACTCTCAATGAACTAAGAATTAAAAAAAACAAAGCATGGAGAATTTTGAAGCGATACATCAACAGCGAAAACATTATAAACTACAAACGTGCCAATGCCATATTTAGTAGGCAACTTAAAATTAGCAAAACAGAATCCACCAAAGAATTTATTTTTTATTTGGACGTTGATGTACTAAACGGGCAGTACATTCAAGTGGCCCAAACGACACCAAGCACGGGCTTGTTGACGCGCGGACAAAGACGGACAAACATTGTATTAAACAACATTAAACTAAACTATAAATTAACTATAAGCTAGATAAGTAAGAAATAATTGAAGTATTCAGAAATTGTACAGAAGAAGAATTAGTAATAAATTGAGAAAGATTGTTATAATTACAACAAAGTACTCTGAAAGGGTTATGAATAGCATAGTTAGCAACACAGGATTGAAGAGAAAGAGGTAAGAAATTTCTAGAGCTAATTAATTCAGATGAATCAATTTCACCAATAATTAGTTTGTGTAGAAAGACTACACCAAGCATTGTTCTCCGGTCAGAAAGAGAGGGAAGATTAATTAGTAAAAGTCTACTACGATAAGGAGGCAAGCGAATGTTAGTATTCCAGTTCAGACCCCGTAGGGCAAAGAGTAAAAACTGTTTTTGTACAGATTCTATTCTGTCCTGATGAATCTTATATTGGGGACTCCATATACAAGACCCATATTCCAGAATAGGTCTGACAAGTGAAGTATAAAGTAGTTTAGTAATATAGGGATCGTCAAATTCTTTCGACCAACGCTTTATGAAACCCAAGACGCCAAATAATCGATTAGCAATAGATGCAATGTGCTTGTCAAAGTTCAGCTTAGGATCAAGAAGAATACCCAAATCAGTAACCGACATAATACGGTCAAGCGGTTTACAATTAAAGCCTAGTACCGACGTGAGATAAATTTTTAGCGGCGGAAAATGCTCAATATTTCGCTGTCGACGAGCGTAAAGCCAGAGTTGCCAATGCAGAACGGAAAAATAACAAAAAGTTGAGTGGTAACTCTATGCGTCAGCTGTGCAAAACCAAAACAAACAGACAAACAAATTATAACAAATAATTATTTGAAATGAATTGCGAAACAAAAAGGCGCGCATTGGCAGTATCAAATCTTGCAATCGCAGGAGCGCTAGCCGTATATTATATAGTGAAGAAGAAGGAAAAGAATGTGGCAAAAGCTCGGAAGCACAAGCGTTCCACAACTTGGGTTAACTCATATTTGCAGGAAAGGCGCATCAAGGGCCGCTATGCTACCTCTGTAAGTATTCCGTTTTATATAAATACATACACATTTAAATATATCGTGAATTTTTATTGTAGTTTGAAAACATGACTCAGACTCCCAAAGTCTTTGTTGAAAATTTCCACATGTCAGAGGCAAGCTTGAACTATCTGTTTAGTTTGGTGGAGCCATTTTTGCAACCAAAGAAGAATTCTCGTCCAGACGCCATTCCACTCAAAGCAAAGTTGTGTATGGTTCTCGAGTAAGTATTGTATTATATTATAAGTAATTTCATAAACATATTTTCTTTGTTATATATTTTTTAGAATGCTTGCATCCGGTAGTTTACAACGCCATGTTGCATCCTCGTACCGGATTAGTAAGCAACACATGGGGGTTGCCATTGACGCGGTGTGCGATGCCATTTGTTCTGGTCTGTCTGGAGAGTTTCCAAATTGGAGCAAACAAAATATGTTGAAGTGGGCAGAGGACTTCGAAATGAAGTGGAACTTCCCAAATTGTATTGGTGCCATAGACGGCAAGCACGTGCCAATAAAGTGTCCACCCAATAGTGCCAGTGCTTTTTTTAATTACAAAGTAAGTGACTTTAATGTGAATTGCTGATTTTTAGTAACCTTTTACTTAACATTTTAGGGATTCCACTCGATTGTGTTGATGGCGGTATGCGACGCATCCTACCGATTTACATACATAGATGTAGGTGCGTACGGTAGCGAAGGCGATATGAACGCGTTTTCACACAGCACTTTAGGAATGGCAGTGTTGTCGGGAAATCTGGAGTTCCCTGAGAGCCGAATGCTCAATGACGTGTAGACTCCATACTATATGGTAGCCGATGATGCGTTTCCTTTGAACTCGCGGATAATGAAGCCTTATGGAGCTAGAAGTCTCACGAGATCCGAGCGTATTTTTAACTATCGTTTAAGTCGAGCTCGCCGGTGCATTGAAAATGCTTTTGGCATTCTATGCACCAGGTGGATGGCCGTGCAACGCACCCTGCTAAGCAATCCAGGTAGAGCTCAAAAAATACTTGCAACGTGCTGCTCATTGCACAATTTTTTAATGCGTACGAGCCCCGCAGACCTCTATGTGCCAAAGGTTCTGGCAGCGCAGACGAATCTCGCCCAGCTTCAATCTTTCCGTCGCCACCAAGACTACCCGAAATACGTTCGGAATAATATAATGGAATATGTGAACTCTCCAACGGGCTCAGTATCTTGGCAGGATGAAGCAGCTGGTGTTTAATAAATACTTATTTTGCAATAAATACTATAATTAAAAAATTCATTTATTCATTCATTTTCATTTCTTTAGCATTTGTTTTCTTATGTAATAGTGATAATTATTCTTATTATTGGTATTATTCATTTCTTTTGTTTTTGGAAGCGTTCGTATGCTTCCAAAGCACCTGCGTCATTTCCTGCTCTGCATTTTCCGCTTCTTCTGGGGTCATCATATTCAGCCTTTCATCACAGTAACGCATGATTGAGCGAAGCGGGGTTGACTCTGGAAGTTGCATAATAGTATCCTGCTTGGCAATCATCGTTTCCAGCACGCCAATAACCTCATCCTTTTCCGGCGTTGGCTGCTCCATCTTCCTTTTTTTACCGGGTCGCGCCTTGAACATAAGTTTGTAATGTTACTTTTGTGTATTTAGCATAATGTATTTCTTATATAGTTACATAGGAGTATGATGATTCCCCGCATGATGTGCTCGCATCTGCATCTTGCTGTGTTGAATCAAATTCAATCAAGCTATTAATTGATGCATTTGATTCGTCCAAGTCCGTCTCTCGTCTGGAGGACTGACTTATGCTGGTGCTGAAAGTACTGCAAGAAGATTTTCAGCGCAGTTGTTGTAATTTTGGCATTTCTACTTACCGCCTCTGCGAAGACATTTCGAGAAGGAATGACATATACGGGGCCAAATGCCACTCGACTCTGTTGAGCGTCTGGGCCACACTCTCCCAAGCATTTTTTATACAAATCGAATCGAAGTGTTTTTTTATCTGTGAGGTCCCACAATATCGGCCTCTTCTCCACCTCATTAATCAGCAGAATTTTGTCTGCTGTCTCGAAAAGATCCAATCTGCTGTTTTTTGTTAATTCACCGCCATTTCTTTTGACTTATTGTGAGAGAGTGAGATAGATAGATAGCGAAACTCTAAACAAATCGATGTTTCGCTGGGCTTGACAGCTGTTTCAAACAGTGCTGGATAACGCCCGTTCCCTATCTGGCAACTCCGTTTTTAGTTTCAGTTTAGTTGACGTGCGGACCGACAAGCGGAGATAAATGTCGTCTTCTTCTTATTCACCTTACGCCAGCGTTTTTTTTTATATGGAGTTTGACCTTACGCTAGGCCTTTTTTCTGACGTCGGTACTAGGCTTAAGAACGTAATTAAATTCAAACGGAGTTCGCCTACTAAAAGACATAACTTTACATTTACTACAATTAAGATTTAAGAAATTTACTTTACACCATGTCTGAAAACTGTCAAGATCAGCTTGCAGCCTGACACCAAGAAGATTGTCAGTGGCCGACATACAAAGTTTAACATCATCGGCGTACATGAGAACCCGAGAGTGATTTATAACAGAAGGTAAATCATTTATAAAAAGCGTAAATAACAAGGGGCCAAGATGACTTCCTTGTGGAACTCCAGAGTAAACTTGAACAGGTTTAGAAACTAAACCATTAAAAAAAACTTTTTGGGTTCTAAAATTTAAGTAGCTTGAAATCCACAGAATTAGGTTATTGGGAAAACCTAAAAGATGGAGTTTATGCAATAAAAGATTGTAATTAACAGAATCGAAAGCTTTACTAAAATCAGTGTAAATGACATCAGTTTGCATATTATTTTGAAATCCATGTATAACAAACGTAGTGAATTCCAATAAGTTAGTGGTAGTAGATCTATGTTTCACAAACCCATGCTGGTAGGGTGAAATAATAGATCTACAAAGATATTGCAGCTGAGAAGTTATAATTTTCTCAAAAGCCTTAGGAATAGCAGACAACTTAGAAATACCTCTATAGTTACAGACATTTGACTTGTTTCCTTTCTTAAGGAGAGGAATAATAAATGATTCTTTCCAAACTTTTGGGAAAGAGCATAACTCAACAGAAAGTTTTAATAAGCTATACAGGGGTTTCAAAAGACCTTCAGCGCAGTACCGAAGAACACATCCTGGTACTCCGTCAGGTCCCGGTGAAAATACCGGTTTTATGGCCTTTAGATCACTTAAAAGCGAGCTTTCCGTAATTAAAGGTCCAAAAATGCAATTAGAGACATTTACACGATATGGATAAGGCGATCTTAATTGATCATCTTGAACGCTGTAAGTTGAACAGCGTTTTAAACTGGCCGAAAAGATTCGCAAAGCCTCTCTTAGTCTGTCTCATGAATCCCATCATATCCCTTTCGACATCCCTACATGACTCACAAGTCCATTTTAAGCCAGAATTGGCTTGAATATAATCAACAATTCGGCCGTTTAGGCCATCACATTTTTCATGTGAAATATTGTCACACAGCCAGCAACAAAGAAAACCCGCCTTAACGTTGCCTCGTACCTGGCAATTTTTATTATAACAGACATCCATTATAATAGAAAAAAATTTAAAGGAATACAGAAGGGAAAATATTAAATATGAAAAATTGCTGAGTTTGTACTTACAAAACACACACAACAATAGACAATAACAAGAGAGCGAGAGCGAGAGCGCGAGCGCGAGCACGAACCGAAGCACAACGGAATTTAGCCACAGAGAATGAAAGGAAAACGGAACACCGCGACCAACACCAACAACAGAGCTTAGAGAGCACGCTGAGAGGAAAAGAAAAGAGAGCACGATGAGAGCGACGCTAGAACGCGAAAGAACGCGATGCACAAGCACAAAGTGAAAATACAAAAACAAAATATCAGCAGGCGGCAATGTAAAATGCACTAACAAACAGATGGTTTGGGCTGCAATTTGTTGTTGTATTTAAGCACAATTTAATGAAATTTTATTTAAATAGCAAGTTTAAACTTTCTTGAAACACAACCGATGTAACAAAAAATCCACTGAATCTTATTTTACAACAATTACGAATTAAAAACAGATTTAACCGGGGAAAAATAAGCAAATGCGAAGCGCAATAAAAAAACACGTCCGTTGGCTAAAGCGAAGCGAAGCGATTGATGATTTAATTTAACAATAAATCCATCTACCCCAACAGCCAAGACTTGGGCAGATACATATAAGACGTTTCTGCGGATTACATCCCGTAAAAAATATTTACTGTCTACACAATCCATTCAATAATGAAACAACAACATCCTACAATACTATGGCAAATATTTTCGTAAATTTCTGGTCACAATTATCAATTTCTTAACAAATAAATATAATATTTCAAATACAAATTTCTCTATACCAATTAACTGCAGTTATATAGAACTTCAAGCAAGTTTACAATCCCTAAAAGGTTCTACACCAGGTCTAAATCGTATATCTTACCCCATGATTAAAAACTGTTCACACACCATGCAAGAAAGAATCGTAAGACACTTTAATAATAGTTTCAATAATTTTATACCACAGAGTTATGAGACTAGTTTAGTCATACCAAAACTTAGAAAAAATGCAAGTATCCTCCTATAGATTAAACTGTTGTCTATCTAAAACATTAGGTAAAATTATAGCTAGAAGAATTTGGTGGTACGTTAGACAAAATAAATTTCTACACCCTAACCAATTCGGTTTTAAAAGAGGAAAATCAGTAGCTTCTCAATGCTGATTTTCCTATAACAAAATCTTTATCCTCTAAAAAACACCCTTCACTCATCACCCTTGACTTTTCAAAGGCTTTTGATCGAGTGGGTACTCACACAGTAATTAATCAATTATCAGAATGGAAATGAGAACCTAAAATTATTAAATATGTTCAAAACTTCATGTCAAATAGAATGCTTGCTGTAAGAATGGGATCACAAACTTTGAACATTCTTCCACTACACAACGCTATTCCACAAGGCTCACCCATATCTGTGATTCTATTTTGAATTGCATTCAATAAACTCTCCAAAATTATTTCCATGCAAAAAGAAATTAAATTCAGTGCATACGCAGATGACTTCTTTCTGATAATCAATTTTTACAAAAGAAACAATATAAACTATAACCTTGATAAGTTATTCCAAAATATAGAAAAATTGTTCTCCTATTCTGGAGCTGTTTTGTGACCTAGCAAATGACAACATCTACACATTTGTAGAAAGCACAATTGCAACTGCAAAATATCCTGTAACAACATACAAATACCGTCAGTGACTTCAGTAAAGATTCTGGGCTTAACTATAAATAAAAACTACACTTGGCTATATCACATCAACAAGCTAAGATCTTCACTATCGAAGAGCCTTAATATAATTAAATGTCTTGCTAGTAAAAGATTTAACTGCAATACTCATACCTTAATTACTATTACAAAAGCAATATTAATATCTAAGATAGACTGCTTTATTTATTTATGGTTACTCACCCACATCAATTTTAAACAAAATTTAAACCCCATTTAACGCTGCTATTCTTATGTCATTAGGAGCTTTTCGCTCTACACCAATAAATAACATGTTGTTTGAGGCCAATATTCCAAACATATACATACATATACATATACACATACCTCATAAAATAACTTTCCTACAACCCCCTTGGCTATTCCCTAAATACTCAATAAATACTTCACTGCGAATACACAACAAACAAATTACGCCACCACACATACATATATAGACAACACTTTTCTAGGCTCAAAAATGAATACAATAACCATACCTTTATATATACTGACGGATCACGACATAATAATGTAACAGGTTATGCTATAACCACAGAAGCTCACACACTCAAATATGGTAACCTTCCTCATCACTCATCAGTTTTATCTGCAGAAATAATTGCAATTTTGGTGGCACTGTTAAATCCAGCAAAGGTTTATTCGTGATTTCCTCTGATTCCTTATCCGCTTTAGATCCTATATCTAATATAAATAACACCGATTATTATGCGTCTTTAATTAGATCCTTACTAACTACCATTTTACATAGAGTTACAATAATCTGGATTCCTGGACATGTAGCGATTATGGGGAACGAACTAGCTGACCACATGGCTAAAGCTTCAACGCTAATGCCCTTAATTTATACACATAACTATAACACTAAAGACTTCAACAGATACTTTAAGAACCAACTTGCTACTAAACTAAAAAACAAAATTACAAGCTGCAATGAATGATATCGAAATCTTAACTAAAACTCAATTCGCATAAATGACTACTTAAACAGAGTATCACATTGTGAGGCAGCATTCTGCTGGCCTCACAACACACACAGTATTTGCAATTTCAACATTGGCAAAGCTGGTGTGACCAGAAAGGGACCGCCAGCCAACAAACAGCAACAACAACGACAACATTTTAGTGCCACCGGTCACCACAGAATCTCTTGTGTGTGTGCACGTATGCAGGCTTGCCGCCAGCCAACAAACAGCAGCAGCAACAACGACAACATTTTAGTGCAACCAGCCACCGCAGAATCTCCTGTGTGTGTGTGTGTGTGCACGTGTCTGCATACTTGCAGCCAACCAACAACAGCAACAAAACCACAGCGCAGCGAAGCGCCACCAGCCGCAGCTTTTTGTGTGTGTGTGTGTGCCACAGTCGTGCAGTGTTAGCCCTCCGAGCTTATCCACGGCCATCGGCTGGCAGAGGCGAAGACCACACGTGAAGTGTGAGTTCCACGGAGAAACAGCAAGGCATTGTCTTCAAGCAGCGGGTAAGCTGGCCAGCGGCCTTTGTTTCTTCCCTTCTTGGTTCCGTCTATGGAACAGGGATCAACTCTTCTGACCGTGCGGCAACATTTTGTAACATAAATTCTGGAGAAGATTCTGGTGCAAGAAAAACCCAAGCATGGGGCAATAAACACAACTATGTAACGATGATGGCATGTTTTTAATCCATGTTTCCCCAGTAGGAAAAACAGTTTTCCCTTTCTTTTCAGGTCATTACGGGTGACCTGATGCGAGCCCAAGGAGGGGACGCAAGTTCGACCCGACTGGCCGGACTTGGTGCGTCGGGAGTGGCCCAGGAATAGGAATATGATCATATCGTTCCTATTCTGGGGCCCTCACCGGTGCACTAGGCCGGGGAACACCGGAGTCCGGTCCGTGGACCGAGTTACCGTCATACGGACTCGTTGCCCACGGATCTGACCTGGCGGCCGGATCTGCGCGGCGTTGAGGGCATCCTTGGAAGGAGAGATAACGTCATACGGTTTCTCCTTTCTGGGTTGCATCCCTTAACGCCGCCGGAATGGATCAAACTTGCGTCTCAAATTTGGAAAGGGGAGGCTCGAGAAGAACGACGCAACGGGTCTCGGGAGTCCCTCCTCGTCCTCCTGGACCAATCCTGGGTTCGCAACCAGGCCATCCGAGCCGATTTTCGAGCGAGAACGTCAGCCTATCCGCTGACGCTCCCGCCGCTGTGTCCAGTCGTCCCACATGCTTTAAAAATTTTTCTGTAAACAGACCCTGGCCGGACTGAGACGCAGACCCCGGCTTACAGTTACAGTATAAACTCGAGTCCTAAATGCCTTGTTTAAAATTCAAATCAAACTCACCTGAAACTATCGAAAGAAAAAAAAACCACACAGAAAGAAGAAGCATTGTTTACACATAATAAGTTACAGCGATGGTCTTGTAGCTGCGCTTCTATACCCACCCTACCTTTGATTTTCCATTAGCGCGAAAATAATTAATGCGGAAAATCCCTAACTCATTATATCTCTCTTTGCCCCTACCCTTACCTTCTAGGAAAAATAAAAATATTTACAGAATCATTTCAAATTCATTGTTGACAGGTTTTAATCATGATAAGTTGTTTCGTTAGGTTTACAATATTTCAATTCGAGGGAACATTGCTTAACATTGCTGTATTACATTAAGGTTTATGGATTTTCAACTGATTGGAAGATGGTCACTCTGTAGTGCCAACTTGAATTTTAATTGCGCAATTGCAAAAAAAAAACAGAATTATATTATTTTCTTTAATTGTCGTTTGCGTATAAAAATCTGTTTGGTCATATTGCATATGCATATTAATGTTGTTGTATTGTTGTCCCACTGTGCTTAACATAGTTGGGTATGCTAAGCGCTCAATTTATGTTAACGCTCTCTCACTCTCTGCGCTCTAAGCGAACGAGAGCCCAAATGAAGCTGCGTGGGCAGCAATAAAGCACTTGAAATTGTACATTGAAATCGATCGCACGCGAGTTTTTATTTTCCACCAGCTTTGTTGTTGTGTTGCCTGGCGGCAACTTTATTTCTTTACATCTTTAGCATCGGCTAAACATTTTGGCGCCCCCGGGTGGACTTGGATTTGGACTTTGGCGTGGATTTGGATTTTTGGATTTGACTTCGTTTTGGATTTGACGCATTGGTTGCTGATTGACTGGACTGGATTAGGATTTGACTTGGATTTCGATTTTGGATTTGTTTCGATTTGGATACGATGAACGGCTGCTGTTGCACTCGGCACACAGTTTGTGGTCAGGTATCAAATTAAATATTAAATCAAATATCCAAGTGACCCGTATCTGGTGATGTATGTACATATGTAAATTGTACATACATATCAGAAAACCATCGTCAAACAATATTAATAAATTTGAAGTGATTTCAATTTAATCAAACAGAAAATTTATTAAATTTTATATATACATACATATATATTTGTAACATATAAAAGTGCATAAAACATACATATTCGCATATACATACATATAGACCCGAAATACATAGTGCATAATAACGGCGTCACCGTTGCTCATCGTTGGCGTTATTTGCGTTTGGCTTCTCTTTGTGCGTGCATTCGTCGGTTTAGAAGCGCGAAAGACATACATACATACACATATACGGCAGAGTATGAGCAGCGTCGCTTGCTGCTGAGTGTTGTTATTGTTGCAATTTCGGCTTCTCTTTGTGCTTGTGTTTGGCGCGTGAGCTGAAACGCTTGCAGTGACATACATACAAACATACACAGCAAGCAGCTGAGCAGTGTCGACTGCTGCTGATTGTTGTTGTTGTCAATTTTGGTCATTGGTCTTGTGCATGCATTCGGCGTTTGAAGTGAAGCATACAGACGCACAGCGCACACACATACACGGCAAACGTTTTAAGCTGCGTCGACTGCAGCTGATTTGTTGTTGCTCTCAGTTTCTCTTGTCTTTTGTGCGTGAGTTCTTTGGTTTGATATAAGCGTTGCATTGGCACAGTGGTAACTGAGTGTCATAATTCGAGTAAAAACACTTGTAATATTTTAAATGTTGTGAAGCGCTACATGAACACACCCACACAGAGATACATATATATGTATATCACTGCGGACGGCAGTCCGCGCTAGTGACGAAAGCAGCACGAAGGGTGCGAAGGCGACTAGCATATATACACAGGAAGAATTGAAAATTTGCTATGACTGTCCGATCAGGTCGAGCTATATACCGATCGAAAGGTATCAATTAAACTTACAAATGTGCATACTTTTTTTTTTTTTTTTTTATTTATACTTTTGCTTTTATTTGCTGGATCTTCTCCTTATCGGGACTAACAGCAAGTTTAAAAATCTTATAATTATAACTTATTTACAGTCTTGACGACTGATTAAGGTCTGGGGGCCCCGATATATTACTGCTGGGCTGGGAGGTCGTTGCGGTGGAGGCGGGTTCGATTGCAAACCCGAGTTAGACGCCTTGCAAGAAGATTTGGATGTGAAGATAGCTTGATGTTGTAGTTCGCCTTCTGTTTTGCTATTTCATCCTTCGCGGTTACAATGTTAAGATCTCTAAGGATGTTCTCGTTCCGAACATACCATGGTGCCCCAGTGATAGTTCTCAGGATCTTGGATTGTGCTCGCTCAATGATATCAATGCTGCTGTTGCTCGCATTTCCCCATAGCTGCGAGCCGTAGGTCCAGATTGGTTTTAGAGTAGAACTGTACAATAGGACCTTGTAGTCCAAGCAAAGGGGAGATCGAGCATTTAAAAGCCAATGAAGGTTAATGGACTTCAGAGCTAAGTGCGTTTTCTTAGCTTTAATATGTTCATTCCAAGTGAGCCGCCTGTCAAGATGGACGCCAAGGTACGTTACTACATCAGCTTGGGGGAGTTGAGTGTTATACAAAGTTAGCGGAGGGCAGGTTTGCCTGTTGAGGGTAAACGTTACGTGTTTGCACTTTTGTTCGTTTATTTTAATACGCCAGTCTGAAAGCCATTTCTCCACTTCCACAAGATGATCAGCTAGTTTTGATGTTGCTTGAATAGGGCATCTGGAACGGCTTAGGATCGCGGTATCGTCAGCAAACGTGGATGTTGTTAGGCGCTCGTTTGTAGGGATGTCCGATGTATAAATGACGTATAAGGTTGGCCCCAGTACGCTGCCTTGAGGAACTCCAGCTTCAATTATGTGGTCGTCAGACGTAGTAACGTTGCATCTCACTGCATAGACTCTATAGTAGAGGTACGACTCGAGTAGCTTGTGGGTGTAAACAGGGAGTGTCGTTTTGATTTTGTGCATGAGGCCGTCAAGCCACACTCTATCAAAGGCCTGAGAGACGTCAAGAAATATCGCACTGCAGTATTCCCGATGCTCGAATGCAGTACGTACTTCTGATGTTATCCGGTTGACTTGCTCGATAGTTCCATGATTTTCTCTGAAGCCAAATTGATGTGCTGGGATTACATTGTGTGCTCTCAGATAAGGAATTATGCGCAACAGGAGACATTTTTCAAATAGTTTTGACATGCAGGGTAGTAGGCTTATTGGTCTATACGATGATGGCATTGTATGATCTTTTCCTGGTTTCGGAATCATAATAATGATAGATTTTTTCCATTTGTTAGGGAAATATCCCAGTCTTATGATCGCGTTGAAAAGCTTACAAATGAGGCAAATGGCACAGTTGGGAAGTTCAATAATCATTTTTTGAGTAATTAAATCATACCCTGGAGCCTTCTTTGGTTTCATTTGCTCTTTGATGACTTTTGCAATTTCGCTTGGGCGAAGCTCAGATGGCACGGAATCGGCTGCAGTTTGAGTTGGAGAAGGTGGTAGTACAAAAGAGTTAGTTGCTGGATTTGGTTGAAACACATTACGCAGATGAGCAGCAAATGTGTTGGCCCTGTCTTTATCACTTCTGGCCCAGGAGCCTGAAGAGTTTCTTATAGGGATTACTGTTTCGATTGGCGCACTTAGATTTGGATGAGCCCTCCACAATGGGTGCTTTGTGCTGGTTGGCGATAATTTCTGTATGTACCGGCGCTGGGCATCCGCTTCTTCACGCTTTAGAGCTTTGCTGAGCCTGCGTGAGGCATCTTTAAGCCGTTGCTTAGTAGATGGCGAGCGATGTAACTGCCAGTCGCGTCTCAGTCTTCTCTTTTCCAGAACAAGTTGTTCAATTTGAAGATTGGTTTTTTGTTGGTTGTGCTGTGTAGTCACGCTTTGCGGTGTAGAGATCTTGGCTGCAGAGACGAGTATATTTTTCAGTAAATCAGCAAAGCAGTCGATGTCAGCTTCGGTGTTGAACTGTGGGGCTAGATCGAGGTGAGAGCTTACATATTTCTTGTACTTGAGCCAGTTGGTCCTGTGTGTAGTGAGTCTATTTGGATATACTTCAAGTTCCGGGCATTGAAGAAAGTTGATTAGAACGGGCGAATGGTCGGATGATAGGTCTGAAAGTACTTCGGCATTTATCAGATTGCGTGGAATATTTTTTGTCACAGCGAAATCTATTAAGTCTGGTTTCCTATTAGGATCTGATGGCCAGTATGTAGGCTTACCCGGGGAGACATAGTTGAGTTTGTTTCTTAGTTGTATTATTGCGTTATATAACTGCTTGCCCTTGGGGGACACAAGGCGAGAGCCCCAATACGTGTGCTTCGCATTGTAGTCTCCTGCTGCTATAAAACGATTTCCCAGTGTACTGAAGAATTGCATGAATTGAGCTTCAGTGATTGCAAAGTTTGGAGGACAATATACTGCGGCAATAGTAAGGTTGCTGTTGCCCGATTGTAAGTTTATAGATGTAGCTTGCAAATAGTTTGTTGCATATCTCTTATGAAAATGATGTTTGATTCTGTTTCTAATTAAAATACCCGTTCCACCGTGTGCTTTTCCATCCGGATGATCTGTGCCGTAGAATAAATAACCGCGTATTTGGAAGTTGTATTTGTTTGTGAGATGCGTCTCTGAGAGCAGCATTACGTCGATGTGTTTGTCGTATAGAAAATGAGTTAGCTCAAGTTTATGCCGTGAAACACCGTTTGCGTTCCACATTGAAATTCTTAGGGCCGCCATTGATTATTTTGACTGTTGAGATGCAAGCATCTGTATCAATGTGTTTTGATTTTGCATAAGGTTTTGCATAGTTGTTTTCATAAAGGTTACAAAGTCCATCATACTTTGTTGCAGACTGAAAATCATAATTTCTATCGAGCTTTGAGGCTGCTGCTGAACGCTTGCCAAGTTTGGCTCTGCTTGGATTACATTTGGGAGCGATGTTGAAGGAGTTGGTTTGTTTATGCCTGTTTTTACCGCGCTGGCATAAGAGAAGCCATTGATAGTGTTGATGGGGCCAAATGAGGACCTGGCTGTTTTGGCAAAGAAGACATCAGGTGTTGTTTGAGATGGTATAATTGCGTTTGACATGTGCTGGGAACGCGTTGGTGGAACTCGCCGCATACGGGATTTTAATTCTTTATAAACAGGACAACCTTTGTAGTTAGCTGTGTGATTTCCACCACAGTTTCCACACTTTTTTGTGCTGGGATCCTCTTTATTGACTTGGCAATGGTCAGAGCCATGGGAGTCTCCACAGGCAACGCATACTGACCGAAGCGTGCAGTAAGTCTTAGTATGCCCATATTCCTGACAGTTTGAGCACTGTACTGGACCGTTACGTTTGTGTGGCTCTTCAACCGTGATTCGGCGATGCAACAAGAGCTGAAGTTTGTAGATTGGGTGGACTTCGTTTTTCTTCAAAGTTTTGCTATCTGGTTCTAGCTCAACTTTGAAGAGAGGTTGAGGTTTTTTGTATTTATTTATAATATTCGATACTCTCGCAGCATGGAAACCTTTTTCTTTTAGAGCACTTGTAATTTCAGCAGGAGTGACATCCGGTTCTATACCTTTGAGGATCACCTGCAGGCCTTTGCTACTTTTCAGTTGGTACGTGTAGAAATTCTTCTTGGCCTCAGTGAGGTAATTGGTGGCCGTACGAAATTCTTTTTCAGTTTTGGCTTGCAGTTTTATTTCATGAATATTCCCCTTTGTTAAAGGAATGACATGAAAGTTGTTGTTTCCAATAAGTTCAACAAATTTATTTACAAGCGCATTGGATATCTTCTCCCGAATGTATATTGGTGGAGGCTTTGGATTTCTTGGAGCCCCTTGTCCAACTTCGGTTAGCTGCTCATTATCAGCCAGCGCAGCAAACCTGTTGCTGTTGTTTGTTGATTCCACAGCTGCGTGGGTTGTGTTAGTGCAGTTAATTTTGGTTACGTTGCCTCGAATTTTTTGAGGGCTTAGTTTTCGCTTTATTTGTATATAGCGATCCATTCCGGTTTGTATAGTCGCTGTTTTTGACGCTGCTGACATCGTTACAGTTGCCGATGGCGTAGCGTTAGATGCAGCAACTTTTGAGAGCGACGTTGGCTTTACTTGGTCTAGACGCGGGGTATCGGGCAGTGGGGAGGCACACTCTTCGCTCCAGGTCTTGTGTCCTGCGCTTGGCAAAGCTGGGGAACAAGAACGGGATCTCTCGTTGTCAGCTGATAAAAGTGAACTTTTTGGTTTATTTACTTCCGAGACGAACTCGAAGTACGCGTTGTTTTTCTGTATTGACAGACGCCGCTCGTCTTGCTCACGTTGACGTTGAGATCGAGTATCTTTTTGGTTCATATTTAAATTTAAATTTAAATTTTGGCGCGCGGTTATCAGATTCTAGCGATCTGGCAACACTCCTTCGAGCATCAACTGACTGGCAACTCTGTGCACAAAGTTTACGCCGATCAGCTGGTTTTCACGTGTATTCACTTTGTAGATAAACTATATTTAACAATATTGCGCTTATAACAGTGAATAGTAAGCAGTCCAGACACCAAACGAGCAATTAGGCATCGCGCGAGGTGGCTCTCGGCCTATTATCGGGTATTTACCGCACCTTATCGCGATTTAAACTGTGTTTTATTCGGAGCGCTCGCAAAAACACGTCAACACGAGCTGCCAGGTGGCATGGCAAATGTGCATACTAAGACTTTTGAAAACTCACCTGGTTCGTGAGATAAACAGGTGTAAGTGGGAGGGAAAAAATTTAAATTATTGGAGCTAATGGGGCCGTTGGAGCCTTTTTGAATTTTCGTTGAATTTTTTACAATTTTCATCAAAAATACGCGTCGAATGACACCTCGATCATCAAAATCCGACCGCTGGTTCGAAAGATAATTTATTTTGAAATTTTTGGTGCCCTTCTTAAAACGAGATGAAAAGTCAGTCTGTCTGTTTGTTTGTATAGATCAAATCGTTGTTTTAGCTTAAAAGTTTGAATGAGGACTTGTTCCCGCTCAAAAATCTAGAAACGTTTGTTCTACGACTTTTTCGAAAAACCGCTAGTTTAGCGGG
>JBAMBL010000215.1:0-11322 GCA_037043405.1 Drosophila subquinaria
CAAGTGCCACAGAGCTTTATAAATATTTATTGTTATGCTTTTTATGATTACTTTTTACGCTGCGACTTTCACACACACACAAAAATATGAAATAAAATAAAATAAACTGCAACAATAACTGCAATTGAATTCAATTATATTTATTGAAATGGCTTTTTTCCACTTGCCAAATATCGCATAAAATTTAAACTATATTGCCAATTTTTTGCAGTCTTAGCCACTCTAAACTTTATTAACAATAATACAAATATTTATTCAGTGCATTTATGAATTCTTTTATAGCTTTAATCTGACAAAAAAAATATCAATTGTAATTGATTTTTTGATTGTTTTACGAAATTCGCTTAAATCGTCAATTTTGTCATGTGTGTGAAATTTGCATGAATATAGAATAGTTTAAAAATAATCTAAGAGTAAACACATACATATACATATTTGCATATATCAAGATTATATTTGTTACTTTAGTGGAAAATAACAAAACACATTTTTTTGAATTAGTTGGCTAGTTGCTCTGTGTTATTCAAGCAAAAGCTGAACAAAATAAATAGAAAATTTAAATCTCATACTAAAAAAGTTCTCAGCGAATTTCCATTCGCTTATGATCGCTAAAGTTGTTCTCTCTCTCCGTGTTTTACGAGAGAGCGCAGCGTTGCTCACCTTTCGATTGGCTGTGATTTAGTTTGACTATTAGCATTATATACACTCAATCAAACACAACTCTCGAATGCATGTTCTCTCTTACACTCACGCTCTCTCACAACAACTTTGTTGTTGCTGTTGTCTTCGTATGCACGCAATCAAATACAACTCTCCAACTCTTTCTCTCACTTATTCGCCCACTGATATTCTTGAACTGCTTGCTTGAGTAGAGTTGGGCAATATGTTTGTTGTTGTTATGGAGCTCATGCTCACTTTGTGTTTGGTGTGTGTTTGATTGCAGCTCTAGCTACGCTCTCTTCTCTCTTAACTGCTTGTTTATTTACGCCATGGAGAGAGAAAGCTTTTTTAGTTAGCACCAGTGTTGCCAACTCTTCGGGACATGAAAAAGCCAAAATAGCCTTAGAAAAAAGCTGAAAATAGCTAAACAAAATTTGTTCATAGCTTAAAAAAACGCTAGAGAAGTAAAACGATATTTTTATTGATTTAATCCAGTGTTTTTGGAATATTTTGATGCAATGCAAAATGGAGTGAATGCAAAAAAAAAACTTGAAAAATCTATTCGCTAATATTTTTTATGACTATTTCAAATTTGCTAAAAATTTGAAAAAGTAAGGGGGTATGAAGACATTAGTGGACCACTGTATATATTTTAGGCATTTACACCTTACAATCGCGATGGTATAAAGCTCGATTCAATTGATTTCATAGTTAAAAACGATAAAATTTAATGCTCTTTTGGCTTATCGATGTTTTTGTGCCATTCAATTGGACAAAATACTACCAAGTGTTTAAGTGTGGCATCGTAAAGCATAAAAATACATGAAGTTACCAGATGTTTTAAAAAAGCTAAAATTATTTTTGAAGTAGCTAAAATTCCCGCTACCCGCTGTTTTACAATTTACCCCGCATTTGCCAATTGCAACCCACTAAATCTGTCGGGAAAATAGCTAAATTGGCAACACTGGTTAGCACGCAACAGCTTTGTTGTTACTGCTTGCTTATGCTCACTTTATTTTGGTGTATGTGAGAACTAAGCTCGCTCTCTTCGCAAGTTACTCTCCTACTCAACTGCTTGGCGCAATAGAACAAGAGAGTAATTAGTTGGCGCTCTCTGCGCCCTTTGCTGCTTGTGTGATGTGGCGAAGTTAATCTAAGCCAAGGTATATTAACTATAAGGTAACGTTGTCACCACAGCTGCTCTCTTTCGAGGTTACAAACATTTGACAGTATGCCTGCAAACGTTGTCGAAAGAGGTTGTGTATCGCATGCATAAAAAAATGATTGTAACCTCACCACATCGGACGACGTCACCTTAATAGTAAATCCACCTTGATCTAAGCTATTCACACGCGATCAATCGTCTCATGCTCTCGATCTCCCTCTCTCGCTCTGTTTGGCGTGTGTGCGTTAATTGGCTGATTAAAGGTCACTCCAATGCTCCGTTTGCTCACACAGCTGCCCAAGATATTTAAACGACGCAACAAGGCGAATTTGCGTCAGTTTTGCTTGAGCGCTGAGAGCGTGCGGTGCGCTGTTGGTCGCCTTATTAATTGAACCGCGCAAACAATTGTGATTAAACGTACACGTAATTAATATATGCTAAAAATTAGTGTGAGGTGGAATCAAAATGACAACAACAACAGCAGATAGTAAAGAACTAGACGCGGAACACGATGAGGTAATTAAATATCAAATGGTGTCGATCATAAATATTAATTAAACGTTATCAAACATGATATAAAACATGCAGCAACGTGTCTGAATTTACCTTTGAACCCACAACTTGTTTACCTGTCCAATTGCAGTCTCATTTCAAATTTGATATTACTATTGATATTTATTATTGGCTTATCAGTGGCATTAAGTCGCAGGCGATGTCTGCTTGATAAGATTAGTGCAAAAAGAGCCAACAGATTCAAAGTCAATTTGCCAATTTTTGTACTCTAGACATTCTAAAACATGAGCTACTGTAATTCTCCTGCTTCCGCTTCTCCTTCCTCTTCTTGTACTTCTTCTTTAAGTTGACATTCCAATTCGCGTCTGATAAGTGGAACTTGTTGCAGTTGTGGAACTCGAGAACTTGAGAAGTTGCGACGCGTCGCCTTTTCTCTTATTAAGCTCATTAGAAGTTCATCAATGTGTTTTGGCTCAGAGATGAAACTTTTGCCTCTCGTCTTTGTCACACTTGAAAGCATTTGGCGCTAATTTTCAACTTGAGCGAAACTCTTCGAAAAGCAACAACTACAAAAAAGCAACAATCAATAATACTTAAAACAAACTGATCGACTGTTAGATGCCTAGTAGTTGTAGCTGCGCAGCTAATCAATTTAATACAAAAAAAAATAATAATAATAATTAAAAAATTACAAAAAAATGTAATACATTTTTTTTTTACAATTTGAAACCAATTTGTCAGAATTTTTTTTTTCAAATTTTTTTAATATTTACCAAAAATAAAACCAATAAATTATTAAAATTTAATTAGGAATAAAAATATAAATTTACAGAAAATGCCAGAAATATATAAAAATTCTAATAAATACATCTCAATTATCTGTTATATTTATTAAATGATCGAGCTGAAATTATTATTATATATCTTGAAAAAAAAAAGACAAAAACTATCACAAACTTATAAGCCTGTTTTCCCTTTCGGTTACTGGGCCAACAACTTTTGGCTAACAACAACTGTGAAAACTTTTTTGTGGCGCAAAACTACGAAAATCCATTTGTCGACATTTAAAGTTTGCATGGGCTGCAGTCAATTGCAGAATTGGGGGATTCCCCCCCCAACAATCGATTGATACCCCACACCCCTTTCCCCTCTCTCTCTCTCTCTTGCCACACGAAAAAAAGAGACAGATGATAAATCGTTGGCTCGCGTCATTCTGAACTCTGCCCATCAATCTGCACCTCAGTTGTCAATTGTTTGAACTTTTTCACGTGTAAACCAAACGATTGATCAAATCACAGCAACTTTATCGAATTCGACAACGATTCCAAATATACACTAACTTTGCCAAAAAAAATAGCAACAGTTTAACTGTTATCAGTCTAGTTGCTTGTGTTAGATAAGCGAGTGCTTTTAAATATGTTTTTTTTATAATCTTTTGTTATTATTTTCTTGTTAAGTGTTTAACACATTGAGAAAGCTATAATTTTGTGTTTTATCGTATACAGCAGTGGTCATATAAATATATGTACATATTTCTCTGATTTGATTGGCTTTTTAATTTATTTACAAATTTTGATTTATTTGATATTTTATAATTAGTCATTTTAAAATTCAAGCTTTGGTTTATTTAAAATACATTTTTTTTAAAAATATCCGATTTTGACGTAAAATAAATAAAAGTTGTTTGAATGATTTTCAATGTAAGTAAAAGATTGAGTAAAGAAATCAAATAAATATTTAGTTGCTTAAAATAGAATAAATATAATTTGATTACTTTACATAAAATATAATTTATATTAAATTATTGTCCTTTAAAGTTCAATAAATGAAAAAAAATTGTCAAAGTATTTCAAAATTATTTAATGAATAATAAATTTCTAATACTATGTATTATCACGATTCGAAAAAATATACACATCATTTATTTATGTAAAATAGTTATTTATTTTATAAATTATTTGTATGAACATGACGCATTCATTGTATGAACTGTACACGCGCTAATTAAATTTTGATATTTTATAATTAGTCATTTTAAATTCAAGCTTTGGTTTATTTTAAATAAATTTTTTTGAATACATGTCCGCTATTGAAGTAAAATAAATAAAAGTTTCTTTTAATGATTTTAAAAATTAATAAAAGATTGAGTGGAGAAATAAAATAAATATTTAGTTGTTTATAATAGAATAAATATAATTATATAATTAATAAAATATATAATTTATATTAAAGTATTGTTTTTTAATTTCAATAAATGAAATAAATTGTCAAAGTATTTCAAAATTGATTAATAAATTAAAAATGTCTATTATTATGTATTATCATGATTTGAAAAAATAAATACATAATTTATTTATGTTAAATATGTATTATTTTAAATAACTATTTGTATGACCATGACTGTACACGCTTTTATTTAGTCACCTTCAGGTAAATACATGCAGTTAAGGGCATTTCAAAATGTGCTACACTTTATGGTTTTCTGCTCAGGTATTACTAAACCGAGCAAGGGCAACATACTGACAGACAGACTGTTATCCTTTGTGCCCAGCGTCTGCCTCGGGTTATTCCGTTTTCGCTTTCTCAACTACAAAGTTTGGCCTGTCAATTAGCCGCTAACAGCAAACTAAACCCACTCTCTCTCTCTCTCTCTGTCTCCCTCTGTTTTTCAGCCCATGGATGTGCGCATCAATATGCCCTGGGGATATGTGGTAGGTCGTTGGTATGGCAATCGCCAGGTACGTCCCATTTTGGCCCTTCACGGCTGGCTGGACAATTTGGGCACGTGGGACAAATTGCTGCCGCTGCTGCCCAAACACCTGGGCGTCCTCTGCATTGATCTGCCCGGCCATGGTTATTCCTCCAAGCTGCCCGAGGGGATTGCCTATCATTTCACGGACTACCTGTGCGTGATACTGCGCATTATGGAGGAATACAATTGGCAGAAGGTCTCGCTGATGGCCCACTCGATGAGCGCCATGTTGTGCTTCATCTTCGCCTCCCTCTATCCGCATCGCCTGGACATGCTGATCAGCATTGACATAGTGAGGACTCGCTATCGCAAGCCGCCCTCGCAAATCGATTATCTGCGCACGAATATCGAGCGATATATGCTCGAAGACGAGCGTTTTGCGAATGCCAAGAGGGAGGAGCCGCCCGCCTATACGTGGCAGGATCTGGAGCAGGTGCTGCACAAGGGTTCCGAATATTCGGTAGAATTGGAGAACTGTCATCACATACTCGCCCGGAATGTGGCCAAGTCCACCAAGTATCCGGATAAATATTACTTTAGCCGCGACGGACGTTGCAAGTATTACTTTGAGTTCCATACGAGTCCGCCATTTGCCGCCGAACTGGCGCGCACCATTCGCAATGTGCCCTACTGTGTGATCAAGGGCTCCCAGTCCAATTTCATTGACGAGGAGAGCCAGGAGGTCATCGATATTCTGCGCTCCAATAATCCGCACTTTCAAATCCACGAGGTGCAGGGCACACACCACGTTCACCTGAATAATGCGCCGGGTGTCGCAGACATCATAAATCCCTTCATCCTGCACCACAGGCCACCGCAGCTGGAGACCTGGTCGGTGGATCCCAATGAAACGCCCGAGTTGCCCGAGGTGGTCCAGAAGTTCGCACTCGCCGTGGACGATGCGGAGAATGTGAAGCGGAGAAAGAGAAAAAGCAACCTATAGCTGTTGCACTCACATCTAACTAACTGAGGCGTCGACAGCGCGAGATGTTCTTTTAAATTTTCAACCAACCCAAATTGAGGACTAACGGCTTTTGAATCAATTAAAATTGGTCATGAATTGAGCCAAAAACTTAGATTTAATTTTGTACAAATAAAATTGTGATTCAACAGACTTAAAACAATTTCGCTGCTAAAGAAATCGGCCGCCGGAAATACTATTTAGCCATTTACTCATTCCTTACTTTACTGTATTTCATGTCTCTTATCACTGCGGACGGCAGTCCGCGCTAGTGACGAACGCAGCACGAAGGGTGCGAAGGCGACTAGCATATATACACGGGAAGAATTGAAAATTTGCTATGACTGTCCGATCAGGTCGAGTTACATACCGCAAGATCGCAAGGTATCAATTTAACTTACAAACGTCTATACTAAGACTTTTGAAAACTCACTTGGTTCGTGAGATAAACAGGGCAAAATTCAAATGATTGGAGCTAATGGGGACGTTGGAGCCTTTCTGAAATTTTTTACTATTCTAATAAAAATTACGCGTCGAATGACACCTTGATCATCAAAGTCCGATCACTGGTTCAGAAGATAATTAATTTTGAAATTTTTGGTGCCCTTCTCAAAACGAGATGAAAAGTCAGTCTGTCTGTTTGTCTGTCTGTCTGTCTGTCTGTTTGTCTGTTTGTTAGTATCAAATCGTTGATTTAGCTTAAAATTTTGAATGAGGACTTGTTCCCGCTAAAAAATCTAAAAACGTTTGTTCTACGACTTTTCCGAAAAATCGCTAGTTTAGCGGGAAATCGCTAAGAACCGCTAAAATTTAAGCCCCCATAGCATCCAAATGATAGAAGCTACAGATGCGATCTATATTTCGTTGAAAAGGTATTTCGAAGAGCTCTTGGGCATACCTTAAAAGTTTTTTTTTTTAATTATAAGGGTAAACAGTTACAGTTTAAATAAGGTATTTTTTTCCCACATTTTGACAATTTAAGAAAAATCTACACATCAAATCACATAAAATATTGCAATTTTAAAATTTCTGATGTCTTATTCAAAAATTTCTGATATCCCATAAAAAAAACCTCTTTACGAGGTAAAAGTCTAGTGACGAAAACAAAATTTTTGCATTCGGCACTGCGCAAAACAGTGAGTTTTATTTGGTCTGAAGAATCGAGAGATCTTAGCGCAATGTGCCGAGTGCCAAAATTTTGTTTAAAATAATTTATGTGTAAAACTTAATATTATTCGTCACAAAATTGGATACCAAAAGTTTCACGGACAATGCTGGGTCCATACTCTTCATAGGCAGCCTTTGTGTGACACATTTGATAGAACTCCGGCTAGAATGTGTAAGACTCATTATTCAACGGTTTGACAAATCAAACAAAATAACGATTTATTTTGAAAAACCGAGTTAATTTTGTAAGATAGTATAATTAATTGCTTACCGTTGAGGCCATCATACTGCCTCCAAACCAGGCGGCATAATGCTGCATATGATGCGAAATCACCTGGACATCGATGGGTTTTGGCTAAAGCAAACAATCGAACATAATAATGAATAGATTATATCTCTGTCGCTGATTTAGGTGCTTAGAATGTACCTTAATGCGTCCCTCAGACAGATTTTCGCTAATACGCAAACGTGTATCAACCGATTGCTTAATGTCGAGTTGCAAGCGTCTGTCAAAGTCCTTGAACATTGTCGATCCGCCGCTTAGTACAATATTTTTGTATAGGGGACGTCGCACATCAATTGGGCAGCTCTGTATAACATTGTCGACAATCTCTGATAGAGGTATGGTAAAGTCTGGGTTTGAAAATTCCGGATGAAAGAAGATTTCCGGTCCGAGGAAACGCTCATAACCAATATCCACATTGAATGGCTGCTTGGTGGCGGTGTTAAGACCCGTAAATTGGCGTATCAGTTCGCTTGGCTCCGTATCGTACTTGGCAAACTCTTTGACAATGTCTGGACATAAGTAGCAATGCTTCTCTTTGATCGCTTTGGCAGTCTCGAGGCTCTGTTCCGGGGGTATGCCCACCTCTCGTTCACGCAGTAAACTTTGAATGAAGGATGTTATGTTCCGACCAGCGATCGGCATATGCTTGATGCAAGATCCAATCACGTAGCCTTCGGCCTGTCAACAATAGAAAGTTCTTGTTCACATATTGATTGGAATATTGTTGCTATTTTTGTGCGAAATATGCAAACTTTGCAATGATATTGTGGAAATACTTAATATATAGAATTATATCAAGTAAAAGTAACATTTTGGTAATTGTTTACCCTTCGCGGATAATATAAAAAAAAAATAAAAAACAAGCGGATCAGTCGAGTGCACTCGACAGTAATATACCCTGAGCCTCGGCAATCCGAAGATTTGATGCCCATGTTATTCCCATAATTATCCTTATTTATCGACCTAACGTTTTTTCGGCAGCTACATCCATTTAAATTTTAAAATATAAATGAGTGATTTTAACCAATTGGCACGATATTTTAAAAATGTATTAAAAGTAAAAATGATAAAAACAACAAAAAAAAATTTGTTGATTCGAACCCACGACCCATTGCGCATGGGTGCGTATCTCTATCATTAGAAAGAAAATTTAAATAAATGAAAACATTTAATAATTAAAAGTCATCTGCACCGCACCCATACCTAGATTGGAACCGCGATCTCCCTGGTTGCTAGTCGAACACTTATCACCTCGGCTACTTCGACACATTTGCTGATGCTGGCAAACTCGATATACTTACATACTCAATGTACATTCCCTCAGAGAAAATACAAAACGAATTAAATCATTATTAATTCTATTTATAGAATTGCATTTAAAAAGCGGTTTGAAAAATCGTTAATATTTTCACTACTTATGGCCCAATCGTGTTGAAATTTGGTGATTAGTCTCTGGGCATGATCCTACACCCGTTGAAATAAAAAAAAATTTCAAAATTTAACTCAAACCCCGAAATTAAAGGCGATGTCAGTTTTTGATGAATTACGCCCCCCACAGTGGGCGGGGCAAAATTTTAACACAAACTTGTCCTGCCTGACATAATAGGGAGTCTTCATTCCAAATTTGGTGGTCCTAGCTCTTACCATCTCTGAGATCCTTTCGTTTACACGGACCGACGGACAGACGGACATGGCTATATCGACTCGGTTGTTGATGCTGATCAAGAATATATATACTTTATGGGGTCGGAGATGCTTCCTTCTGCCTGTTACATACTTTTGAACAAACTTAATATACCCCTCAGGGTATAAAAATACTAACAAAAATAGGGCAATTTTTAATGAATTTAGGTGAAACAATGGTATTTGTTTACCCTTCGCGGATAATTTTTTTTTTTTAAATAAAAAATACTAACAAATAGAGGGCAATTTATGATGAATTTTGACGTATAAATTTTTAGGGGGTCTCTTCTACTTTTTTTTTTAAATGAATTTTGAAATTTTAATACAACATGAACTTTTTTCATGTAGTTTTGGGCTTTTCAGAGTTGCTTTCGACAAATTGGAACGTTTTCCAACACTGAATTTTCTCTCACTCTCCCGAATTCTAATTTTTTGCGCGTTTTCCAACACTGTATAACCCGTTACCAGTTAAAATGTGAACTTTTCACCGCAATTGGGAGGCTGTATGACCCTTACAGGGACCCCAATGAAGTTGATGCTCAGAAATGTCAGGTTAGCAATGTGAGAAATTGGCTCGAAAACAAAAATTAAAAAAAAAAAAAAACCGCGCGCTCGTTTTTTTTTTTTTTTTTTAAATTTTCGCTTCCGGCGCTCTTCTTGCACATTCCGCAAAAGACCCATAATACTTCATTTCCCACAATCAATCTTTACATCTTTAGGATGATGATGACGAAGACGATGATGATAATGATGATTATGAGATTCTAAATTTTAAATAAGCTTTCTTATTTTTTTTATATATTCACATTTTGACAGGTAACGGATTATACAGTGTTGGAAAACTTGCAAAAAATTAAAATGTGGGAGAGTGGGAGAAAATTCAGTGTTGGAAAACGTTCTAATTTGTCGAAAGCAACCATTAAAAGCCCAAAACAACCGTGCAAAACACAAAACAAACATGAAAAAAGTTCATGTAGTATTAAAATTTCAAAATTCATTTAAAAAAAAAGTAGAAGAGACCCCCTAAAAATTGTTTCACCTAAATTCATCATAAATTGCCCTTTTTGTAAGTATTTTTTTTTTTTTTTTAAATTGTCCGCGAAGGGTAAACAATTATTAACATTTTTTATATGAAAACCTCTAGTGAATGAACGAACAGCGATAAGATATGCTCGAAATTGTTGCGCACTTACCACGGGTATAACGTGCGTCACGTCGTCACCACTATCTACTACAATGCCAGTTAGAGTACGATCTTCCGCGGATCTGAATGGCAAACTGGCACCCAACGCTAGCACCGCCTGCATCGCAATGCAGAGACCAGGAACATTAAACGTCTCGAACATTATTTCGGCAGTGTGTTCACGATTCTCTGGCGTGTTAAGCGGTGACTCGGTTAGCAGGAAATAATGATTCTCGGGATCCGTACCCAAATACTTGAAGATGCATTGCTCCAGAAAGCGTTCCATCAGATCCCAGTCCTCCACCAATCCATGACGCACTGGATACTAAGAAAATAAAAATAAAAAAGCAATGATTCACTATTCAAATAATTGTTATAAGCCAGAAATGTACACAGAAAAAAAAGCCGTTCTAAAATCAAGCCTAAAATACTTAATTTAAGCCTGTATTTTTTAAGTATGTTTTCAGGATTAAGCTGAACAATCTAATAATAAAATAAGTCTATATCGGGATTAAAATGGAAAATAAGCCCAAATTACTTGATTCTCTCTCGGCCTCTCTCATTTCGACTGGTCTGGTGGCTCAGTGGTTAGAGTCGCCGACCTGTTTGAAAAAAACCTGGGTTCGATTCCCCCAGTCAAACATTCCCTTCATTAAATAAAAATATGTTTAAAAAAAAAGCAATAAATAAAAAATGTTTAAAAAAAAAATTTAAATAAAAAATGTTAAAAAAAAAATTAAAAAAAAATATTAAAAAAAAAATATAAAAAAAAATAAATTTAAAAACAAAAAAATAAATAAAAAAAATTTAAAAATAAAAACATAAAAAAAAAAAAAAAAAATTAAAAAAATAAAAACAAATTTTTTTTTTTTTTTTAAGAATATTTAGGATTAAATTCGGGATTGAAAAAAATCAAGTATTTCATACTTGGTTTAAGTAAATCCGAGATTAC
>JBAMBL010000217.1:0-20513 GCA_037043405.1 Drosophila subquinaria
AACAATAAAACGAAACTTTTGGTAGGGCACATTTGCTATGCCTCGCGGCAAAGTGAACCGAGATGTGGCAAACTACGGCCATTAAAATTAATTACATAAACATCAATGTGCCGCTGGCAATTAATGTTTCAGAGTAGCAGATGTATGTATGAGCCCTCCCCGACGGACCACAACAAAGCTTAAAGTAATTTACAACTGACTCACATACAGAGTACTTGCAAGATACCACGCCCTCAAACAACCCACAACCTACAATCCAAACTGACAATAATGAATACTTAATAAAGTGGCGTTAAAGGTAGTTGCCTCGATTCAGTTCCGGACTCTGCTCATTTTGTGTCAAACCGAGGCGACAAAAAGACCGAAAATCATTGAGGAGCCCCGAGCAAAGTTTACCTTTGTTGTGCTCCTTTCAATTTAGGTTGTTATAGAATTGATGTTGTCAATTGTTGTTGTTGTTGTTTGGCCCGAACTTCATTTCAATTATCAACACCAATGTGGGCAAAGCATTTAGGTAGTCTTAATTTGAGTCGTGAGTTGTCATTAAAGATACCGACAAGATATAGGCCTTACGGTATTTTAATTAATATTTACTTTAATGTGTTAATTATTACGCTTAGAATTGTGTCGCCAGTGTGAATGATTGTCATTTATTATTTAATACTGAAAACGATTAAAAATAATACATTTCCGTAAATATCTTATTGCCCTCGTATATTGTGATGTCAGCGTAGGGGCTTATAAAATAATTTTCATACCAAATATATATGAATTCAGTTTTTTAAGGCATTAATAATTATATTCTAGCCATTAAATATTCTTTTTAGAAATTAATTAAAATTATATTGAGTTTATAATATTAATTTTCCATGTTGTAGTTTCTCTTTAAAAATTCAATCATTTAATTAATTTAACAATTTTATCCTATTTTTTTATAATAAAAATTGAATTTTTTTTAACAACAATTTAGAAAACAACAGTGATCAAAATCTGTCGACTGATGGCAAATACTTAATGAGATATTCTTGCCAATGTCAACAATATTATTATAAATATTTATCTAAGCATGTTTGCTTGTGTCGCATCGCCATATTGAGTAATTTATCATTTACATGAATTTTAATTAAAATCCAACGGAAAATACGGAAAACAGAAATTCAAAGAGCACAAGAAACAAATTAAGCGTCGAATTTTCTGAATTCAAAGTGTTGGCATGCGTCATATTAAACCTTGTGTGTGGAAATGTGAGAATGAAAATCAAATTAAAAAAGAGGAATGCACTCACAGTACATCTAAAACACAGGTACAATTGTGTTTGAAGCTCAACCTTTCTTGTAAACTCTGTACAAAATTGAAAGGTCTTTATTATATAAATAATTTAATTAATAATAAAGATTTAATTATGACCATACACTTGGCACATCATTTGAGAAATTCTTCTTTATTTTAATGAAACTTTGCGTTTCAATTGATAAATTAATAAAACGTCGTTAAGAGATTATGAAACTTAGTTGCTGAATGTCAATGCCAATGTCGCGTATACGTAATGCAATTTTATTATGAATATGGGGAATAGGATAATAATAAAAAATGATTAAAATAGAAAGGAATGACAGAGGAGCGCCCACATGCAAATGTCGTGACGTGTTTAAGCTGCAACAAGTGGCTAATGCTAATTGCAAGCAGCGGGTGCAAGTCAAACTAAGTCCATGTAGGCGTGTCTGGTTGGCTTTTATTCATTAACCGCTTGCCTTGAGAGTCATGGCGATTAACACGCCACGATATGATGGCCATCAAGAGGAGGCCAGACAGCGCATCCTGTTCTTTGGAACGCAACAACATTTAAATATTTGTCTGAATGCCTCAAAGATTGCCACGGGCAACGCAATGCCCTTTGTCAAGTAGACAACAAAAGTTGGCAAGACAAATTGGCCTAAGCTGCTTTAGCTAACAATGTACACACACACACACTCACACACAAAAGCACACACACACACACGCATGCACCCAGTAAGCATTTCGAATCACATAAGAGTCTTAAAAGAGTCTTTTGACTGATTAAAATGAATCTAAATGAGCGCTTTTTCGAATCTCAAATGATTGTTTCCTGTGAGAAAACGGTACCCTAGCAAAGACTCCTTTGGAAGAGTCATTTATGACTCTATTTTTTGATCAGTTTAGACTCAGTTTGGAGTCTTAGTTCTGAGCAAATCTTTTTATTTGAGAGTCATTTGTGAATCACATTTCAGTCATATTTGAGTCACATTTGAGTCTTAAAAGAGTCGCAATTGAGAGTCGTTTGTGAATAACATTTGAGTCTTATTTGAGTCGCACTTGAGAGTCAGTTACGAGTCATAATTGGATCTTATTCCCAATTGTTTGCTGCTAAAAAAATAATTATTATCATTTTGTATTTATTCAATAATTTTATTCAATTTATTTATTACTTAATATTACAGCTTTTTAATTTAATAATTTAATTTGTACGTTTTCTTTACCATCATTTTAAAATTCTGACAGTTTTGCTCCTTCAAGTCTTTGACTTCCTTTCTCAATGATGTGAGCTCCTCCCAAATGAGGTGCAAAAAATTAGGTTTTGGAACGTTTTCCACTGAAAAGAAACATAAGTTTATATTAAAAAAAAAATTCTTTTAATACTTACATGACTGCAAATCGGAGCTTGGCTCATAATAAAAATCACTGAACGACATGACTCAGAAGAGGAGTGAAAAATAATAAATAATAAAAAAACAGCAGCGACTTACTTGACCGTCAGACAATTAGGTACTAAACCGACAACTTAAAAGCAAACACTTCAGATTTGACGAAATGCAAAAGAAGTAAAGAGATTAAACAGTTACATTTCCAGTTGCACCGTCAAACGCTAAACAAAATTCAAAATATTGCAGTAAAAATTCAAACGAAGAGAGCGGAAGTGTTCGAAATATGCAAAACAAAGCAAACACATTTCGGTCAACAACCTGATCGTTTTGAGATGGCTCTATATTTTGTTGTTGTTAATCTCATTTGCTTCAGCAAACTGTTCGAAATATGCGTGCATAGAAAGAATCAAAGTAAACACATTTCGGTCCGCAACATGATCAATTCGAGTTCGCTGTATATTTTGTTATTGTAATCTCATTTTAGGCATACACATGGATCATTTATGACTCTTTTTTAAATCACACAGGAGATTAATCTTTTTTTTAACAATAAAAAGAGTCAAAAAAGACTCTCCAAGAAGATTGCGATCAGTAAAGATCTTACAATTGCTAGCTGGGCATGAGTGTAAAGAACCACACAAAAGACAAGCAAAACTGAAGGTGAAACTGAACAATTTATGTAAACAAATTTATTGGACAAATAATTTTAATGCTTCCCATATAGTATGTACATATGTTGGCCATGTTAAATACATCATATGTATAAATTTCCATATTCGAAAATATTTTACTTTATTTACTTTGTTTTTTTTCTCTTGCAGGTTTTTGAAACGCATTTCTAGACGCAGTTGCTGGTCGTTGTGGAGCTCGAGGAAGTCAGCAACAACGACAACAACAAGGACAACAACAACGAGTTGGCAGGGAATGTGACATAAACAACAAAGCGAAAAGTATAAGCTTCTAGAGTATGGGCGCGTGTGGGCGCGTCAGTTAGTAGTATAGTCTTACAGTCGTACTGAGCAGCATGAAAAGTGCTGATAAACGCCAAATAAAGTGACAACGATGCGAAAATTGCTGCGCTGTGGCGCCAGGGGCATAAAAATGGTGCCCCTCGAAGGAAATCGTTGATATCAAACTTGTATATGTGTGTGTGTAAGTGTAAGGTTGTGGATGTATAGGTGTGAGTGTGGGTGTGGAAGAGCCGCCTTCGTGTTGACAAGCAATTCAATTTTTTTTTTGCTTTTCCCCTTAACACTGTGCAGCAATTGATGGTGCCATTTTGCATATTTGTAGGGAGCCAAGTGAATCGTGGAGTACAAGGTCGTCTCTATGCGTCACTTTCAGCTTCAAATTTGCGTTTAACTGTCCCTGGAATTAAATTCCGTGTGCCAATTTTAGGTCCAATTGCTTGGAAATATGTAAACGCCGACATTTTTGCTTTCTATTGTAAAACAAAACCACAACAACAGAACATAAATAGCAACAAGGCATAGAAAAAAAAACAATTCGCGAAGCCTCCAAAAAAGAGAGAGAAAAGAAAACTGAAAAGAATTGTCGGGCAAAGCAAATAAGCCTAAGCTGACATTGATGGGATTTGTACAGGCCACAAAACAAGTCAAAGGAAATATGTTTCAGCCTACACTGACAGCTGGTTGAATACAAATTGAAAGACAACCACCATAAAGGCTCTATACTCTCTTTCTGCCGAAATTGACAGGCATTTCAAAGTTGTGGTTACACGCATTTAATTGAAATTTAGCTGCTGGCTTTATGGCTATCAACCCGGGTTAATCAGCCAGATAAAGAGTGACAAGTTACCCAAGGAGAAGTGGGTTTCTTTCAGTATATATTTAGTATATTTTCAGTATTTTAAATATAATAGCTGACAGTTTCTTTAAGTCGGTTTATAAATACACATTCTCTAAGCAATCCCAAGATAAGCATTTTCATGATTTTTTGACTTGACCACACTCACACACAGAAAGCAAGTAGTGTTAACTATTTCTGAGTTTTAGAATTTCTTAAATCCGATGTGTAATCAATATTAAGCATTATGTGTACTGTTTTATGGCTAACTGTTTTATAGAAGTACATATATTTAAATAAAAAAGTATATATGTATATATTTAAATTAATTTAAGCTATTTTTATGCGAACAGTTTGAGGCACTTATAAAGTGTTTTGACCATAGTAAATATGAGAAATTAGTTGAATACTTCTAAAAGTTGTCAGCCAAGCGCATTCAATGCTCTTGATAATGTTGATGTCTTAGAAAATGGGAGAGAAATCTCGTTAGAACCAAAAGCATTCAAGATTCTGATGACCATGAGCCCCTCTTTTGAAAGTTTATGTCATGGCGATGTTGCAACGAAACGAAATGAAACAAAATGAAACGAAACATAACGGTGATGACATACCGTTATTCTCTATCCAATTGCCTGTCTCTCAAGTATCCTTGCAGCCTTGTGGAATTAAGCTTTCAAAAAATTGTCATCAAGTTTTGTGTACTTTTGGTTTGTCATGTGTAAAAAGTTTCACTTCGTATACGTAATATCTGTATCTGTTAGTTTGTAAGCTAGAAAAACAACAACAACTTTAGCATGTTAAATGTTTGTTGTGGTAAGTATGAATAAATGAAATACTCACTGGCAACATAGTTTTTGCCAAAACAGGTGGAAAAGCGAGTAGCAATTTTAAATTGCATTCTTAAGCAGGGAATTCAGCTAAAATGAAAGAGAACAACATACAAAATATTATATATGATTCGAAATTATAATAATAACAATAGGTATAGAGGAATTTAAATTGCACTGAAAGCTCTTGGTTTAAAATAAGCATTATATCTAGACTCTAGAGATATTAAACATAAGCACTCAAATCTGAGACAAACTTTGAAATTATAGAGCAAAAAACAAGCAGAAACACTATTGAAAACTCTTGGTGAAAGACTCACAAATAAAAGTCTCAGACACAATTAAAAATAGATGTTTAAATTTAAGAAATTACAATGTAAACTAAGTAAAAGTCAAATAAATTATAAAATCTAGTTATGTTCGTTGTATGTTAAACACTTTAGGAAAATGAAATTGTAATTGTATGCATAAGAAAGATTTAATAAAATACTGAAACATAAAGTTAAGAAATATATAATTATTTAAATGTGCAAAATATTTCAATATGTGTATATGGAAATGTTAAAAATTGAAATCATAAATCAATTGGTAATTACAATATTGAGATTATTTATATCAATGATAAATGTGAGTTGTTGAGTTATTGAAAACAAAACGAAAAATGCCGTCGCAGTCGAGTATTAAAATTGATAAAACATTTAAATTAAATTATTTTAATGCGAAATACAAAACGTGTTTTAAAGATATCAATAAAGAAATACTATTATATAAATGTTAAACAAAAAAAGCCTGAAGAATGTTGTCTTTAATTATTTTCAGCTGGAATTAGTTAATGTTTTTAGTTAGTGATGAAAACTCTTCCATCCAACATTCGGAGCAGAATAAATGAGCGTTCACCCGATGAGCTAGACAGTTCATTAATAAGCTGTGACAATTAAGTAATTGTCCCTCATATTCCTCATTTTATACTTGCATTCCAATTGTCTTCGCATTCCAAAACACATTTCTCGCTCAGCTTAGTTCAGAGCGATTGCTTTATGGAATTCCCGAGTTGGCCACATGTGTCAATTGTTGCGTGTCGAAGCGCACATTGTTGTCAGGTGTGTGTGTGTGTGTGTGTGAGTGTGTGGCAAGCTTGTCATGTTGCCACTTTGTAGAGCAAACAAACAAGTGGCACACCAGTAGTCATAGCATAGAACAAATGTGCAGACAAGCGATTTGTCACTTGGTAATTTATGTGGCTGTAAGGGACTTCGAACTAGGTCGACTGCATCCAAGAAGAACAGCAACAAGTCGCTTGCTTTCTCCATCTTTGTATACTTTAGGTGTGCCAGTTACTTTTTAGTTCAATTAAAATGTTGACGTGCGAGTAAAAGTTTAGACAGCGTCGAACACGCGGCGTATGAGCAATGTTCAAGTTACGCAAAGTTTTTCCCCAGCAAGAAAACAATAAAGAAACTTTTCGAAATTGCACGCCCAGACAAGTAAGTGAAATAACTTTGTCAAGGCATATTAAATAATTACATATTCTTTCACTTACACGCCAGAAACAACTCCACAGTCACAGTTGCCAGCAGTTACAGTTTCATTTATTTAATTCGTGCATAAGTACATAATGCTCCATAAGCTAGTGCATTTTAAAACAAACACAGAAAGTATTAAACTAAAAAAAAAATAGTATTTTGTATAAAGTTGGGAAAAAGTTGAATTCAGCTGCAATTTTTAAAAGGATTTTGCTTCAATTTTAAGTGAATTTGTAGTCAATATAATCCAAAGGCATAACACACACAAACGATTTAATCTGGTTTTGGGTTTGGTTCACCCCCGAGATAATGTCGAAAAAACTGACTTTAAATGGCCATTTCAAATGCCGTTCATTTGGTTTTGTTTCCTACTTTTATGGTTGGAGTCGGACTTGCATTTTAATTGCCCATTGTGAATTTTGTGGTCTTATTAATTGGCTAATTTTTGCTTTTAGATTTGAGTAGCGAGTATTAAATTCAATTTTTTTTATTTTTCTGGAGTTTCTTTAAGCAGTTTGAGCATTAAATAAGCATCGCTTTTTAAATAAAAAGTATACTCGTATGTATGTATGTTGAGGTAGCTCTGAAATATATTGTATAAATAGATGATTGAATGAAATATTCTCAGAATGACAAAGTTGTGTCAGGCAATTTTCTCGACTTGATTGCATCAAAGTGGCAAAGCTATTGTACTATACTTACATATGCATTTTTGTTATGCCATTGGATTGAGTGACAAAGGTTGTTGAATGCCAGGAATAAAAGGATACAAGTTGTGACCTCTCGCTGACGGCATCAACTACATTCATATGGCAATCGATAATTGATGCAATTTGCCAAATTGAGAATTGCAACGGCCCTTTTGCCATATTGGCTGGCATATAAACTATAAACATATATGTATAAAATTCGGGTAATAAAGGCTGGTCAATTTGACGCACTCTGAAAATTTCTTTTAAATACCGTTTAATCAATTAAAATTTGCTTCTAAACAATATTGCAAAATAAGCAATTGAGTTGCACAACAATAGAGGCATATTGAAAACCAAAATAAATAAATCAGACATTAGAACCATTTAACAGCTATCTATATTATCAACATGGTAACAACTATAAATAACAGATTATATTATTATTACTATTTTCCTTTTTTTGACATATGTAGCTACTGGTACAATAGTTACAGTTCTGTGTTATCTAGTGTAATCCATTGATTTTACAATTATTTGCCGATAGGCAAAGTAATTATGCTGATGATTAAAAGGAATTTTACGTTAAAAATATTGGCTTGCCGCAATTGCAGCCACAGCCGCAACCAATTTTGAAATTATGCAATCAGGCTATAAATCAGAGAGACATCCGCAGCAAAGATACAGAAGCATTAATAAAAGCCAACACTTTTAACCAACCGGAAATAAGTTTGTAAGCAATAGGTCCTATTTTAGAATTAGTAGACAAAGAAAATTTAAGTCATTGTTAAAGTCTATTTGATTTATTAAAAATTTATAAGCTGACAATGTATATAATTTGTGTGTATCATGTAAATAAAACTCATCTGCAAATCTTATGTACATGTGACAGATGTAAAGCTCTTAAGATTTGTCACATCATTTATGACCGTATAACACAAATGTACTCGACTTTCTGCCTCTCAAACTGCTCAGATTTCAACATCAAAATGCAAATCGAATCAGGGATTTACAAACAGAAGTCAAATCCTATCGGCAAGACGAACAACAGAGATCATTTGGCAACTGTCAACCACAAGGTCATGTCGTTGGCCTTGTGCGATTTTTGACCACAATCAGAGAGCTGATTGTCCGTTTTGGGAAACCAGTTGGGTAACTTGGTTACCACGTCGGCCTAAATGCAAGCTGGTATTTGCAATCAGCTCGTCAAATTTCCATGGCAACCGTGTGGTGCGAGTAATGGACACGCTGAAATTTTAAGGTCAAATTAATAAACAGTTCTGGACACGGCAGAAAAGGAGGGGAGAGGAGAGGAGAGGAAAGGACTATTTGGGTACTCGTACTACAGCAGGTAATTGAAAGACTGCTTGCTGATGTTGTGCACACTCCTGTGCTGTGCGTTGAGGCTGGCGACTATCTGTCTGACAACTGCTGCAACATAATCATTACGAATGTGAGGCTGTAACTCATGTAACCAAGTTTGCTGAGGAACAGCAGCTGGCAACACGGGAACTTGGCAACTTGGTACCGTCTGCCCAACTGAGTACATTACAATTTTTCTTCGGAGCGGAAACCATAGCAGCCTCATACATTACGACCACCAAGCGGGCGGAGAAACTTCTAGCTGCTGCTGGATAAATTTCTTCCGCACGGTTGACTGGGTTACATTACTTTGGTTGCCCAATACCATGAGGTTGTTCTCTGGTCCAAAAATTGCCAATGCCATTGTTGATTCTGCCAAAGAATTTCAACCATCCCCAACCCATCCGTACCACACATACAAGCGTCTTTTATGTACGAGTACGTATTTATGCGATATATGAGTGTGTTTGTATGAATCATGCTTTAAAATATGTGCCTCTATTTGCTTTGGACTGGTTGCCGTTGCTCGTAATGCTTGGGTACCGCAATGCATGTTGTCTTCATGCAGTTCTCGCAATAGCATTTTTACTATAGGATCGTTGTAAGGCAGCAGAATTTGGTGCCTTGCATTGTATGGGAGTGGGGCTTGCTCCAATCTTCCTCCAACTCGCATAAGGCCATCTGAACCTAGTAGAGGAGACAGCGATGAGATGGAACTCTTTTTGTCCACCGTGTTGTGACGCTGCAACATTTTTAGGTCAGCGGAAAATTCAACTTGCTGTACTGTCCGCAAGATCAAGTTGCGAGCACGGTCCAGCTCTGTTGTGCACAACGTGGTCGTTGCTGCTCTGTTCCCTTTGTAACAGAAGCGTAACATGTAAGCTACAATGCGTTGTAACTTGTAGAACGAATTGCTGTGTCTACAGGTGTACAACTCTTCCCCTATTGAAGATGGAGATATTGCCAGACTTATGTGTTTGGTTTTCCTTTCCAAGTTGCTTGGGGTGATGATAGGTGGGGCTGTCCATTGGTCTGGAGATCCATGCAGAAAAAGTGGTCCATACAGCCATAGGTTGTGCTCGTGTAATCTTCGTGCGGGTATTCCTCTTGAGAGCACATCTGCTGCGTTGTTGGTGGAAGACACATGGCGCCATTGATTTTGGTTTGTCAATGCTTGTATCTTCGCTATCCGGTTTGCCACAAATGTATGGTATGTAGACGCAGCTGCATTGATCCATGAAAGGACAACAGTAGAATCCGACCAAAAATGTCCTGGTACTGTACTGGAGTCCAGGTTGAGGTCTCGTCGAATCCTGTCCGTGAGTTCAGCACCCAATAATGCAGCACAAAGCTCTAGACGAGGGAGTGACTGCTTTGCCGTTGGGGCTACTCGAGACTTTGAACATAGCAGACGCACTAACAGGAATTCGCCACCATACAATAAGCCCAACATTGATTTCTCCTAATCAACTAAAGGATCAATTGGATCAAATACGGGATCATTTGCCACCAGATCAAATGCTACCTGTGACATCATCCAACGTAATTCAATTATACAGAATTATGCGAGCAGAAGGCACAGCCACCGACACTCATGTAATATTCAGAGTAATATTACCACTAGTGTCAACATCAATATTAGAGCTATTTAATATTGTGCCAATTCCGGTGTGGGACTCAACAAGTTGGAGATTGTTTGAGCTCAAAACACCTATAATAGCTGTAAACGACCACAGGGATCAATTTATGGGACTTACACACGATGATCTGCGACGCTGTCTCACACTACCAAATGATGACTACATATGCTTTGACCATCAAGCTGTGTTTAATGTAAACAATCGATGTGAGTTTCAGCTGTTTAACAACAAGACACCAACAATGTGTCAAATAACTCGCACAACAACCAACATGGTATGGAAAGAAACACACCAACCGAATAATTGGATTTTTGCAACACATTCTACAATGGAACTACAAGCCGTATGCAACGGAACACCATCCACAATACAACTAGAAGACACCGGACTACTTTCGCTATCATCTGGCTGTACTGCACGCAACGCAGAAATCAGCATCAGTACCTTTGACAACATCATAAGTCAAGCTACGAAAAGCTACGCTCGCTTTGGTGACATCATCAAGCCGAACATCACAATTGTACCACCAAAGGAATTCAACATCTCGAATTACAAGGTACAAGAAGACAAAGATCTGGACGACTTGCAGCTAAAATTGGCAACACTCAACAAACAAGAGCTGCCCAACCAAATAAGCTCGGTCCAACATCATCATATAGCCGCCTATGCTGCTCTAGTGGTATCTGTCATACTACTATGTGCCTATGCAATGCGGAAGCAACGCCTATGGACTTTGCGACCCACAGCCACAAGGAATGAGGCCGCCAATCCACCCGTTCCATCTGCATCCCCAAGACGATTCACATTGGATCTAGACGATGGTTGAACACCGTTTCAACGGCCGGGAGAATGTTTAGGTGCATATAAAGTACACATATCTAAATTATAAACAAAAACAATACAGCTATGTAACACAATTTAAAAACTATGTCAACACCTCACATACAAAATATCGCTGACCACACACAGCATAACTGACCGCTCAGAATATCGCTGACTGCACAACACACAATATGTGCCGTAACAGCAGCAGTAGGCCAACCCGGTAGTTGCAAAGTAAGCTACTCTACATTGCACGCAACTGCTGAATACGCAATAACCTAATTTTAATTGACACCACACACCTGTTAACTAAGCTATTTTTACCTATAAATAATGTGACTTTTGGATTAATAAAATCAGTGTTTTAGTACAATATACAAGAAACATTCATTCATTTCTACATCGCAACAGCTTTGCGCATCAAGGAATTCCCTCTCCGAAGTCCACCTGGTTACAAGTGCCAGTTGCGACGCCTTTTTAGTAGTCAGTTTATGTGCTGACTGCTTGCAAAACATATACACAAACATTTTGGTGACCCCGACACTGGAAATCCGTGTTGTCAATTGGACGACACAAGGATTATCTCCAGAGCATTATCCTTTATTGAAGTTGTCAACAAGGCGACATTCAAAGGATCCCTGCAACCTGCCCATCTGAAGTTGTCAACAAGGCGACAGATCAGGAGCACAAAAACTCACCAAAAACATTTCGTGTGGTTGCATTGCCACATACCAACATGTTCACAGACAGCTCGGTAGGAGGACCAAATGCCACGATAAATTATACGGGGCAGCAAAATAAAGTTCAAAATTAAGCCGACTAAATATATTTTCAATAAACATAAACAAAAAGCACTTGAATAAAATTGCAAATTTTACGCTCTTTGAATTTAAATCAACTATTATAATTAAAAATATTATTTTCATTAATTTTCCTGCGTATTGTTCATTATTTGCGCTCTCTTTGTTGTGCAAGGCATTTTCGAGTGTGTTGAATTATTTTTGGCTTCAAATGAGCAGCAAGCCAACAATGGGTTTTAAATAAAATCAATTTTATTATAAGTGGTTCAAAAATTAAAATGAACCGTAAACTGAATAATACTTGCAATACATTTTATGGTGAAATTAAAGAGAAGTAAAGAAGAGGCTTTAATTGAAGAGATTTGTATTATTAAATAACTCTGCACAAGGTAATGTATATTTAAACTGATCCTTAAGATAAATATATATTTTATCTTTAAAATGTTTGTTTTTTACGACCTTTCTATATTGTAAAAGTGGGTTTTAGCTAACTTGAGGTCAAGTAATGTCTATAAGACACCAACAAACAACAACACACAAAACAGTTGCAGAACGCAAGGAGCATGGCTCAGTATACAGCTGTTTCAAGAACTGCCAATCTCTATCATCAGTACCGTTGTGCTGACTTGATATTTTATATTTTATCAATATAACAGAATAATGTTATTATACCCGTTACTTAAAAAATAAGTAAAAGGGGGGGGAAGCATCTCCGACCCTATAAAGTATATATATGTGGGGTTTTATTTGATATAAAGGTTATATAAAGTATTTAATTAGAATATTGAATAATAATAGAAACTGAATGTGCGTCTTTCGTCGTTTGGGTTTAAGTTCTCGCAACCTTTCGCGTCAGAGGCCGAACTTCAACTCTCCTTCGGCACCTCGCTCGTCGATCTTCTTTTACGCTTTTCAATAGTTATTGCGAATTCGCCTGTGCGTGAATTCGCCTTCCTTTGCTTCAAACATGCTCGTTGTCTATTCTCTTGTCGTTGCTCGTCGTGTTGTTGTCTAGGGATCACTGTTAGCTGGTATACACTTGCATATACCAACCCACATCCGGCCATCCTGCTTATGCACTCGCCTCGAGAGCATCGTCGCTATCTTCGTCATTGAATGTGGACCATGGTTTGAGGTACTCGGCACACGATGATGAGTGCTTTGGCCCATCGGAACTGCCAACTTTTTCGACATCGTAAGCATTGTTATGCTTCACCTTGACGATCTGGTAAGGGCCCAAAAACTTCGGCTTGAGTTTGAGTCCGCTTCCAAACTGCGTCCTCTTTATGGCAACTAGGTCGCCAACGTTGTACTGCTTCGCTGCTTTACGTCGTAAGTTATACGTCTTCTTGTTTTCGTCTTGCAGGTTAAGGATTTGAGTCTTCGCCTTTGCCCGTAGTTCATTGCGATCCTCTGAATATGCAATGATGGACTCTTTCTGGATCAGATCCTGAAGCTGCTCGTCATCTTTGGTGCGCATTTTGATACCCATCAGAAGCTCAAATGGTGTGGTTTCGATGCTTCTGGTATACGTCGAATTTATTGCTCTCTGAACTCGATCTACGTGCTTGTACCACTTCGAAGGGTCATCTATGCTGAGCTTGGCAAGCACGGAGATAATTACTGCGTTGAGCCTTTCCACCTGCCCGTTCACCCGTGGAAGCCCTGTAGTCGTCTTCACCAGTTTGATTTTCTCGTCGTCACAGTACTGCAGGAAATCTTGGGCGGTGAACGCCGAGCCTCTATCTGAAATGATACAAGAAGGGTTGCCAAAAGTGACGCTCTGGCTGCGTAGCTTCATTATGACCTCGTTTGATGTTGTTGACTTCGTAGGGTATAACCAGCAAAACTTCGTAAAGGCGTCGATCACAGCTAGTATGTGCTTGTAATTCTTGCTGGTTGACTCCAGCGGGCCCAAAAAGTCAATGTGATACGTCTGCAGCGGCACGTCATCTTTTTGCAAGGGGTGCAACAGACCTTCTTGTTTACCTCGTTTGCGATTGACCAATATGCAAGGTATGCAGCAGTCGATGTACTTCTTGATCTTGTCGTCCAGATTTTGTATGTAATACTCCTTACATATTAGCTCCTTTGTCTTTTTTATAGAGAAATGTCCTCTATCGTGAGCTTTGGCGATAATTGTTTTTTGCATATCTCTCGGGACCACTATAAGTTCTGCATCTTTGACTATTTTGTAAAGCACGCCTGCCTTCACAAAATAATCCTCGTACTGCTGATTATCGTCGTTGATAAGCTTCATGATCGTCTTTAAGTGTTCGTCTTGTTTTTGCGCCTGCTCTATACCACTTGAGATGCTTCCGTCGCTTATGTGCATTATGGGATATCGTGAAAGTGCATCCACATGACGCATTCGTGAGCCTGCACGATGTTCAACTTCGTAGTTATACTCCTGCAAAAACAATATCCATCTGGCAACTCTTGTACACAAACTCTGCTTTTCTAGTGTCTTGGTGAACGCATTGCAGTCCGTGATTATCTTGAATGGAATGCCCAGCAAATAGACTCTAAATTTGGTCAATGCCTCGATAACTGCAAGTATCTCCAACTCATAGCTTGTGTACTTGCGTTGCGCTTCAGTTGTCTTCTTGCTCATGTAGTATACAGGATGTAATTGGTCGTCATCAGGTGATTTTTGCATAAGGACAGCTCCAAATCCCTCTATGGATGCATCCGTATGAACTTCTGTCTCGTACTTTTGGTTGTAAATAGCTAAAACAGGGTTTGCTATTAACAATTTCTTCAATGCGTCTATTGCGTTTTCTTCGTTTGGACCTATTATAAACTTTGTGTTATTCTTCGTTAGGTCAGTCAATGGTTTGGCAATAACAGCATAATTGCAGATAAACTTTCGAAAATATCCTGTAAGACCCAAAAAACTTTCAAGCTGTTTAAGTGTCTGTGGTGTCTTGAACTTGGAGACGGCTTCAATCTTTTGCGGCGTTGGATACAGCTTTTTGTTTTCTATTATATGGCCAAGGAACTGGATTCGTGTTTGTAAAAAATGACACTTTTTAAAATTCAGCTCTAGTCCATATTCCTCACACGTCTGGAGAACTTCTTTTAGATTTGATAAGGCCTCTTGCTCATCTTTGGCTGGGATAATCACGTCGTCAACATATGGCAATGCTATTCCTTTTCTGGTCAGCGGTCGAAACACTGCATTTATGTGCCTCTGAAACTCACCGGGAGAATTCGACAAGCCAAAAGGTACCTTGCGGAACTGGTATTGACCGCTTTGCGTCACAAATGAGGTATACTTCTTGCTGTCCTCGGCTACTGGCACATGAAAGAACCCATTCTTCAAGTCAATTGTACTGAAATATAAAGCGTCTTGCAAACGATCAAGCTGGTCATCTATCAGCGGCAACGGGAAATGATCTTTTACAATAGCTTTATTGATGCGTCTAAAATCAATACATAGTCGAGGCGTACCATCGCTCTTTTTAACCAAAACAACTGGACTCGTAAACTCTGATTCTGACTCTTCAATAATACCACTCTGCAGCCACTCGTCAATCTGATCTTCTATGATGCGTGCCTCAGTTAGCGCACATCGCCGGGGCCGTGAGAAAATTGGCGTTTCGTCTTTGAGAACAATTTTCATTTCAATGTTTGTCGTCTTTGATTTTTCCGGTTTATACGTCGTAATTATATCGCGAACTTCGCGTCGTGCAAACTCGTTTACGGCATTGTTAATATCGAACTTTGAATTGTCCACCACGGCGTCGATTTTCATTATGGACAATTCGTCATAAGCGTCGCCCTCGATATTATCGGCTGACATCTTCCTAACTTTAACACCATTGCGATTAAACAATATCTCTGCGTGCAAGCAAAGCTCTTCACCAATTATTAGTTTATCGTCCATGAACTTTGCAGCAACAACGTAAAAGTTTAATACATAGTCTTCATTGTCAATTCGTATGTTTTGCTCTACTTGACCAATCGGCTTTATTTTACCAGCACCACTCTCACCACCAAAACCTATCAAAAACACATTGCAAGCTTTTAAAAGTGGCATGCGCAGCTCGTCGTACAAATCTTGGCGTAAAATGTTGAATTTACTTCCGGTGTCAAATAATGCCGAACACTTCTTGTTTTTTATGAATACATCTTTCATTGCTATTTCTGTTTTATTTTTGATCATACGTACACTTTGTTTTTCATCATTTTCTTTGCAGTTTTTTGCAATGTGCCCAAACTGATTACATTTGAAGCACTTTCTTCCTTTCTCTTTGCTCGTGCAAGTGCTAGACAAATGTCCCTTTTCACCACAGTTAAAGCAAACAACGTCTTTTTTGCCAACTGGTGTATTATTTTGTCGCACTTCCGTCTTCTTGTCTTTTACAGCTTTTTCACTCTTCTTAATTTTTTCACTCATTTTTTCGTAATCTCTCAATTTGTCTTTAAAGTCACTCATAATTCTTGCACCATACAAAACGGATTTATTTAATGCCAATTCATCAACACCGTCAATAACATATTGCATTAAAGCTTCATCTTCAACATTGCCTCGCGCTGCAATGTCTCTCATGCGGTAAAAGTACTCAAGAACACTTTCCTTCGATCGGCGTTTTGTGTCACTCAACTGCGCGTGTATCTGCTTGCTACTGACTCTCGACTTAAACTCACTCAATAATGCGCTCTTCAATGCTTGCCACGAATTTATGTGTTTCTCACTCAAAATAAATAGCTTGGCAATGCCCTTCAGCGACTTTTTGGCAAAAATGAGTTTTTGCAAATTACTCCATTGCATGAACTCAGCCTGTTCTTCAAATTCTGCTACCCATACTTCAATAGCAATTTCTTCGGAGCCATCAAACACTCGAATAGATTCCTCTATGTCTCGAAAACTTATAGCAAACCGTGGCGCTTGCTGCTCGTCGTAATCGCGTCGTTTGTAATATCCCCATATAATTCAAGATTACAATTTTTTTATTCAATAAAGAAATACAAAATTGCATTGGAAGGCACTTTTAAACTCTAAGTTCGCGCCTTACGATATTCAGCCAAGTTTCAAACCATTGCCGATAAGAGTTTGATGCAACCTGCAATGTCAACACGTCAAGTGTCACAGCCCATGTCAAAAGTTGCAGAACAGAAGTGATCTGCTTCTTTAAAACATTTCCGCTGGTCTTTTCCTTTGAAGATCTAGCCAAGAGAAGACGCTTCAATCCGAAGCTTACAAATTAGTCCGAGAATTAATTTGCAATCACCCACAAGTTTGGGTTAAGTCAACGCAATAAGGCAGTTATCTGGTCGTGGAAACCGAAAAACCTTCAAGCTTAAGTCAGTAATTTTGGCCAAGGGAATCAAGCGCTTATTCTATATTAGGCAAGTCGCCTAAAATCCCGAAATATTAAAACAGAGAAGAAATAAGGAAAAAACGTTAATCAAGAATTGGTATTTTATTGTCTCTCGCATTTGTCTTGCGAAACACATAAAAGCTGAGACTAGGAAAGAGCTACCGTTTGCCGCTGTTGCGCATGCTCCTCCGTCTCAATTTCGCTAATCCGCTCTTCGTCAGAAAAAAGGCCCAGCACAGCAGTGTACGAGCAACGGGAGTAAAGTCCAAAAATCAACCGCGAGGAGTGTTAAAATAAAAGTTTTAAGTAAAAGTTAAACAAAAACATTTTTGTTTCCAGGGCCAGACGCCCTGTATGGTCTCAAAGGTCTCAGGAAATTAAACAAAAAAAAAAAATACAAAAAAAAACGTTACCACAGCTCTATCAATTACCCAAAATTATCAAATTATTTTCTTTTGTGTTTCTGAAAAAAAAAAAAGATAAATATAAAATTGTGAAGTTAAAAGTGCAACAACAAAAGAATTTTAGCATAATTCAAATAAAATTTGAGAAAAAAAAAAATATTTACACGTTAAAACAACACCTTGCGAAGATAATTAAAAGAAAACCAAAACATATAAAATTGTTAAAATGTCAAACACAAATATTGGCAAGCAAGTGAGTTAAGATAAATTTAACTTCGAAAATAATTATAAATAATAAAAATAGTGAAAAAAGGGGATAAAATAACAAATTAATATAAAAAGACAAACAAATAAAATAAAAACCATTCAAACCATCAAGAAGGCCTTCAAGTTGGATTGTATCTGGTAAGTTTGTAAAAAAAAACAATATCAAATTCAATAAATAGTAAAACATTACAAATAAATTAACTGGCTCAAAACAATGTAGTCAGTCCGTTTTAAAACCTTTCATATGTAGTCCGTTATTTATCCATCTGTCGCTTGTTATCATGCTTATCGCTGTTGACCGAAACAAGTTAAAATCAAAGAGCGCAATTACAAAGCGGAATAAAAAAATCAAATGAGTAGATAAAGTCAAATATCAAAAGAATCACCGTTCAAAAACGATCAACTGTTATCTGTTTGCACTTTTCTCGTTTCGAGAACATATGTTTCTGCCAGTGACTGTAAAACTGTACGATAAGTACACTTGCGACTAAAAGTTTTTTTTATTTACATTTAACAGACTATATTTATATATAACAATTTATATATTTTACCTGCCTTACAATTTATTTCAGCAAGTGTGTTGTTACCAAAAAAAATGTATAAAACCAATGAAAACGTGTTGGCATAAAAACTTCAATAACAAAGAATAATTTTTTTAAATAATTAAAACTTGGTTTTTGCACTTTTAGTTTAAAAAAAAAAAAAAAAAAAATGAAACATAGATAAAAGCTTTGAAAGTCTAAATTTAAGACAGAAACAAATAAAACAAATGAAATCAAGAAACACAAACCGTTAAAAATTAGTATCGCAGTCTTTAGAATAAAAAGCATATCGATCAAAAAAAAACAAAATCTTTAATAAATAGAAACCTAGAATAAATAAAAATATTGTTAATGTAAATAATAGGTAGTATCACAGATGGCCGATTAATTGAATTAAAACAAAAAAAAAAAATCGATTGAAATAAAAATGTGGTTATTAATTTTGAAATGAAACTCATGTGTAATAATGTATAACTAATTTAGTCGCTTTCTCCGCAGACATGGGGGTCTGAACAATTGTGTAGCAATTGCTTTTGGGGTCTTTGCAAAAAAACGTAAGTTAAAGACCATGGTAGGGTGGGTATAGAAAGGTGTGTCGATCAACAGCTCAGATCACACCTGTGCCTTTGTTTTTCTTTTACCTCGAAATCTGCCGTTTTCCCTTTTTTTAAATTTGCGCGCTTAATTTTATTGATTTTTTTTATTATTTTTTTTGGTTGATTTGGTGATTAGTTTATGTTCTTTCGTGAGCGTTGGCTCTTTTGGATTGGTAGATTCTGCAGGGACTCTATAATAATAACTTTTGTGATGTGGATTGGCAACAATAGCAAGAACCCCCCCCACACTACCGAATGAGCTCGGCTTTAATGGGTCCCGACCCGCTATTTTAGTTGCTACTTCTGCCTAAAAATCTTTTAGGATACCTCCACTTGGACATTACACGTTGCATTGTGCTTTGTGCTCTATTCTCTTGATGTCTTCTTTGTGGAATTTCAGCTGTGTGCACGCTGTGTACATCACTATCGTTGTCTCGCTCACTCGAACGTCTCTGCACTTCTTCTTGTACGTCGTAACCTTGACCGTCGTTTTCTGCGCAATCGTCATTTGCGTCTTCATTCTCGTTTTCATCTGTTTTTTCTTCGTCATCACTGTCCTCTTCGTCGTCATTGCCTTGCAGAAGCTTGCCTTCTAGCAAATTCCGAAAAATATGTAGCTCCATATTTTCAGCATTGTGGCTTATGTTCAATACGACGCATATTGAAACAAGATCACGTTCCGTTAGTTTTTCGCGTATGTATACACGCTTTGCTGCAAATCTAGCGTCGTTTTCGTCGTACTTGAAACCACAAAACTCTCGTAAACGGCCTCGATTGCCTCTGTCTCCTTCTTGTTCAAACACGAATTTGTGCACTGCACAAATGCTTGCTCTTGTTGCCCCTCGTAGGCTTTTTGGAATTAAGTCATTTAAACACGTCATTTTGCATGAAATAAAAATCGTCTATTTATTATTTCACACACTTTTAAATTATTAATTTCCACGTCGTTTTTATTGTCAATTTCAGATTCTTTATTCCGTCTTTTTATTAATCAAAACAATCCCGTCGTTTTCTTTAATCAAATCCCGGACGAGCCTCCACAATGTGGGGTTTTATTTGATATAAAGGTTATATAAAGTATTTAATTAGAATATTGAATAATAATAGAAACTGAATGTGCGTCTTTCGTCGTTTGGGTTTAAGTTCTCGCAACCTTTCGCGTCAGAGGCCGAACTTCAACTCTCCTTCGGCATCTCGCTCGTCGATCTTCTTTTACGCTTTTCAATACTTATTGCGAATTCGCCT
>JBAMBL010000218.1:0-61260 GCA_037043405.1 Drosophila subquinaria
CACTATGGGTAATTTCACGAGTTTGTGAGGCCATAATTAATATCTAGTAAACTACTCAAGATATTTTGATGCGGCTTTTTTTTCTAGTGCTATGTATTCTCTTAGAAGTATTCTGGAAAAGTGGGCGTGTCACCACCCCCACTCCTTAATTTTTTTTAAATTTTTTATTTTTATCGGTTGCAATTTAGCTTAAGATTTCTATTGCAAATAATAAGTTTTGACCTTATATATAACTAGAAATGAAAAGAAACCTTACTTGTTAGATATAGAAAGTTGTAAGCCCTCTTAGATTGCTGTGAGCATAAAATTTAAAAAAAAAATTTGGGGGCGGGGGCTGTGACACGCCCACTTTTCCAATATACTTCTTATAGTATGTATAACACTATAAAAAAAATCGCATCAAAATATCTTGAGTAGTTTACGAGTTATTATATAATGCCATCTAAAACAGGTGAAATTCCCCATACGGCAAACGAACAAATTTTCATTCGAAATTGTCAGGTTAGTTGCTAAAAAATTAAATTTCACCAAAAGAGGGTAAAAGTGGATTTTTAGGCAACAATAATTTGAAAGAGAATTAAATACTCTACAACACACAATATGTTTCAAGGATGGACTCCGCTGGACTTGCTTTAAATACCTTTTAAAAAATTAGACTTAATGAAAAATTTTCGTTTGCTAGACTACTTACATTTTAACATTAATATGGGGACACCACGATCAAATCTTACATTTGACACTCACAAACACATAATACAAACCACACTGATTCGAATTCATTTCAAATATTTAAATAATGTTGCCTTATTGTTTACTTATTGGCACATTCAAATCGTAAACAAAATGTTGCAATTTTTAAAGCGAGTGCTTTGCAAATGCAACCCTGTGTTTAACAGCTGATTTCTTCGAAGTGGCGCCATCTATTGTGATTTCTGGTATGCAACATTGAAGAACCATCTATTGTTAATGAGTTGCACTCAAAAATATTTCAAATTGGCGACTTTCAGAAAATGGGTTTTGGCCTCACAATCTCGTGAAATTACCCATAGTGCAATGTTTAGCAAACATGTGTGCACACAGAGAAAGAGAGTGGAAGAAAAACAAAGAGAGAGAGAGAGAGAGAGATAGAGAAGGAGAAACTTTGAAATTAAAGGCGATTTCTTATGCAACTAAAAATAGTACTTAAATTGAGTTGATATTCATGGAAATTAAGTCTTCTTCATATGAATGTCTCTTAAACAAAAAAGAACCAGTTGAATTTATTGCTACAGATTGCAATGGTTACTAAAATGTTATTATATTTACACAAAAACAATAAATTAATAACATTAATATAAACGATTGGAACTTGTTAATATGAACATACTTTTTTCCAGACTTTCATTGTTGCATTACTAATAATGCAAATTTAAATCAGTAGCTTTGTCAATAATAAATTAATCTAATGATTTTTATAGTTATTATCATCATCCAGCTACTGTGCTATCAAAATTTGTTAAGTTACCTACTCTTTGATTGTATCACTCACCTTAAATTTAAACATGATTTGAATCGAGTTTGGTTATCTAACATAAGTAGATTGAGTGCAATTCCAATATACTCAGACTTACCATGTCAATGCCATTTGAATGAATGAGTGGAAACTAAGGAAATTGGTTAAGAATTCATGGCTTTAAGTCAGATTGGCCATTTCATATACTTGAAGCAGAGAACAGACAGCCCTCAAAACGGCACCAATTTAATTACACCTCAGGCCACATAAGGACATGGATACGGACACACACACACATACAAATACACAGGCACATTCATTTGCACCTTGAACAAAAAAACTTTTGAATACGATGGCTGGCTGGAAGTTGTGTCCTGGTACTCGAACTGTGCTAACCAAAACACTAAGCGCATAATCTTGTAAACTTGGCAAAAATGCTTGAAATGGCATAACTAAAATAAGCAGCGGCATAGACAAAGCGCCTACAAGCAACCCAGACGCAGAGTAGGCGAGAGGAATGGAGCAGGATGCAAGGATGGTGAAATGAGAAAGGAGGAGTCTCACAGGAGCCCAAAGGGCGTACCAGATTCGGAGCAAAGTTCTTGCCTAAGAGTTGGTGGCGAGTGCAAGTGCTTGATGCAAATTATTTGGCCTGGAGGTTAACTAGGGTCGTTTAGCAAATGCCTAATACTCGTACACAAAAAGACAGAGCTTTAACACACACACACACACACACACAGACAGACAGACACACACCCATACATACATACTTACAGACTCAGAGTGAGATTTTATGAGCGCCCTGCATTGGCATTCATAAGAGGGAGTAAAACATTTTTCTAGGCAAGCTGCAAGGGATTTGGGTGGCAGTCGCACACAGTTCGCCACGCCCACTTCCCACCTCTGTCCTCAGTCCCTGGCTGATCTCCCCAACAACAATGACAAGTACAATAAATGCCTTTCAACTGCGGTTTCACATGCACTTGAAGTGAAGTGAAGTAAAGTGAAGTGAAGGGAGAAGTGGGGAGTGGGAAGAGTGTGTCTCATAAGCCCGAAGTGCAATTTGAAGTGATGTGTCTCTGCACTGCGAGTATTCGGAGAATGAAGTATGATAGTTTGAGTGCGGATATGAGTATGCCCAACTATTCACACCCTCGCCTTGTGGCTTTACCAAGTTTTGGACTTCGTCCCGGTCATGTTAGCCTGCTCTTAATGAAACTTTATCCCCGGAGTGTTAAAAGTCTTGCCATCTGCTCATCTGTTCTGTTAGGCAGCTGCAACAGCCTTAAACGAGTCTCCTCTTCTTCCGTCTGTATCTGTACTTGTATCTGTGCCTTAGTAAGCGATGCGTATATACTATATATATATGTATGTATGTGTGTGTGTGTGTGTGTCTTGTGGTTGCACTTCATTTCCTGGGCACAACATGCTCCATGTACTTTTGCGGCTGCTTCAACTCCGCTCGATTTTTGTGGCATGTGGCCAAATTTTTGTGCAACACTTAATAATTTGTTTAAGGACTGGGTTTTAAATATTATAAAGTTTTTAGAAAAATAAAAATTTTTTAGTCTTAAAAACAATGATATAAATTTATCAATCATTAGCTTTTTTGTGTTTATTTTTAATAAGATTTCAAGATTATTTAATTATTTTAGCAATACTAATTTTCCACGAGTATTCCCAAAAAAAAGAATTAAATATGATATTTGAAATATTTAATTAAATTTAATGCTATTTCAAGTTCAAAAGATTTAATATTTGGTGTTTCTTAGAATAACATTCAATTATTTCAATACTTTTTAAGGTTAACATACTAATGCAATACAGTAGGTCAAATGGACCCTTTATCTGATATAAGTTAATAACTCAAAGGTTTATCAAGTTTTTCGAGCACAGTTTTTTGGGTACCATTCTAGATTGCATTTAAAAATAGTTTTGAAAATAATATGTGGGTGGCACTGCCCATCAACGCCCATAAAAAATATATATATATAATTTTTTTTTCCAAAAATTTTTTTTTTTTTACTATATATTAAAGTAATGTTTTTTTATATACATTAGAGTGCATCAGAAATGAACCGTTCACACAGTTTTTAAACAAATCGGTCATTCTCACACCACAATCAATTTTTAAAAAGCAAAGGGCTCGGGTTGTAAACTGTCAATTTAAAATTGAGCGAATTAAATAAAAGTCTTTTCATTTATTTTAGTTTGTGACTTGCTTTCAATAATCAAACATATCTTAACAATTAAACTATTTTTGTGAAAAATGGGCCGTGAGCAAAATAAAAAAGTTCAACAATTTTTTAAATTCGACGCACAACAAAAAAAATCCCAGTGTACCGTATGCGGCGTAAAACTTGCAGGATCGCACTCAACAAATTTAAAACGGCACTTAAATTCAAAACATGCTGTATTAGTGGAAGAAGTTGAGAGCAACGATTACATTGAAGTGGAACCCGTTATAAAAAAAAAAAAATTTCATACGAATCAAGTGAAGAGGCAATCGTTTCTTCGCTAGTTAAAATAGTGACCACGGACGGAAAGCCATTTTTGTTTCTTGATAGTGAAGGATTTCGTGAAATACTTAACCCAGTTTACAGCGCGCTTTCTATGAACCAAATAACGTCGCGCAACATAATGACTTATGTAAAAATCAAAGAGCAGTTGATTAAAGACCAAATAAAAGCACTTGTAAAAGGAAAACTTTTATCCCTCAAGATGGATATAGCAACCAGAATGGATAAAGCCATTCTCGGCGTTAATTTACAGATGATCCATTCAAGTTTCGCTAAAACTGAGATTGTTGTTAAAACTCTGGGAATGATCCAGCTACTTCATTCACACACTGGTGTCTATATAAAGGAAAAAGTTGTGGAAATACTGTGTGATTACGGAATAACTCTTGATCAAATCTTCAGGTAAATATATAATTACTGAATATTTTTATTATGTTTGCTATTTAATATTTATAATTAAAAAATTTAAACACAGCATTACATCTGATAACGGGAGAAACATGATAAAGGCTATTCAAATTTTAAATGATGAAACGGAAGAGTCTCTTTTTGACGATGACACAAGCGGTGACATTTTAATGAAAAAGCTGGATTCAATAGAATTGGCGAATGTTCATCTTGTAAGATGTGCTGCACACACACTTCAATTGTGTGTTTCTGATATAAACAAGCTCAGTGAAATCTAATAAACAAATTAAGTACCTGTCGCAAATTGTGTAAGTCGTTGCGTACAGACACTTATAGATATGTTAAAGTTTATTTTTTGTTAACTTAATACACCGGCGACGCAAGTATCAGTTGAATGTGCATTTTCAGCACTACAGTTTATTTTGTCGGAGAAACGCAACTCATTAAGCGGAGAAAATTTAAACTCTTTATTGGTGATGAAGCTTAACACAGAATAAATTAATTATAATATATGTATGTGAATTTATTATGTTTACAGGGAGTAAATAGGGTATTCATACTATTCTTGGGGGCAAGATGCCACTAATTATGGGTAAACTTTTTAAAATTTTAAGAAGTATAACATAAAATAACGTGGAACATAAGAAAAAAATGAATGAACGTTTGAACTGAGCTTTTCATTTTTTGTTCACCTAGTGACTGTTATATTTTGAGTACTCAATCGGTTTTTCTCAATAATTTGTTATTGAAAGAAAGTTACTAGATTAGTTCAACTGAGAAAATTCAACCGAAAAGGAAAAAAGAAAAACCGAATTGATCTGCTCAGACAAAGAGCAAGCGTGTGTGTTTATTTCGGTTATTTTCGTGAGTAGATCGCAAAATAAAAAACGGTCGACTGTTATTTGCAAGCTCTGCTTAACAGCTGTTAACTCAACATCAGTATGCAATGTTAACATTTCTGGAATGCAACATTGCAGTTCGATGTATTCCTAATAGGAATGTAATAAAAATTTGGTAATTTGAATACTTTTAAAAAATGAGTTTATATCAGAAAAAGGGTCCATTTGACCTATAGTGTAATGACTTCTTGTTAAATTTTAGCTTGACTAAGAAATTGTAAATTATAAGATATCATTAAAGTACTTTAAATAATATTAAAAGTCCGCTTATTAAAAATAAACGATTAATCTACAATAAATTTAACAACATTTGTTTAACTCACTTTCTAATTTGTTTACTCTCAAAATACGCTTTTCATTTGCAATGTGGCCAACTCGTTAACACTTGCCAACTTCAAACTTTACACAATAGCCCGAAGCGTTATTATTTGCCATGTCACACATCCATCCAGCCACAACCACTAACCACCCAATCCAGAAGCTATCCTGGCCACATTCACTCATGCTCAATTTTCACCTGGATAAAAACTCAACACAATTGCTAGACAAGCCAGAAAAATATTTACTTACTTAAGGTTAAGAGCTGTAAAACCCGATTTGAACGATTTGAAGGATTGAAGCTCTTGAGGGAAATACACATACAAAACCCGAAATGGAATGAAATAGGTAAAACATCAACTGCAATTAGTTGTGCAATCGATTGAAGTAAGTAATAAAGTTCTCGGCTGCCAACAACAATTCTCACTGATTGTCGACAACAACAACAGCGCAAAAATCAAAACAAAAACGCTATTTTCTAATGTGGCTTTAACAAGAATCAACCCTCCCCTCTCCTACACTCCCTATTTTGTTTTCGAGGGGACTTCACTCCCAATATGTGCGAGGCTCTTCAGCGAGAGAGAAGTGAAATCTTAATTAAGATTGATATGTTTACGAGTGTGTGTGTGTGTGTGTATTTCTGTGTATGTTGTTATGTCTCTGTGTGAGTTGATTTCATGCCAAGTTGGCTGACTGCCTGCCAGAGCTCACCTTCCGCCCCGTCTCCCCTCCACTTCCACTTCCAATTGACTTGACTGACACTCGTCTGACTACCTTGCCTTTGTGTGGCAGTTTCCCCTTCCTCATCACCGTCCCGTTCCCCTTGTCGTGTGCTCGATTTTCGATTTCATTTTCGACTCACGAAAAAGTTGATTCCTTGTTTGTGTGGGTCACCGGTCATTGGTCAACCTTCCAGTTGAATTGCATCACGAATTATTTATGAAATTCGATTTAGACCACTTATTTCTTTTATTTGCCCCTTGTATTAGAGTAATTAGTGCTTGCTATTGGCGTTTTTCCAAATCTGAAACTGGATCTAAATCGCTTAATGATTATAGTTTTCCTGTGCTCTGATATATTTCGAGTCGAGCCGAATCGACTGCAATTTCTGATCTCAGCAAAGCGAAAAAACTGATTGACAGACTGCCCACTTCTGCGTGTGTGTATGTAAATTGCAGTCACTGTGCGGCGCAAAAGAGATAGACGGAGAGAGAGAGTGGCTACCTGTTTATCGACACTGTGGTTAGCATGCCTTGGTTAAACAGGTCAGCCGCAATACCGACAATAACCACTTAAATCGGGAAGGGTATCTTCGCATTACCAGCAAAGAAATTTACCTATTTATTTACTGTCAAGTTATAAGCAGCCGACACAATATTTTAATAAAAAAAAAATAAGTTATGGTTACAAACAGGGATTAAATTCGAAACGAATATCGGTTTAGATACGGTTTCGGTTATGCTCGAATTTAGGTTTTCGGTTACCGGTTACGCAATATCTTTGAATAAAGGTTTCGTAACGGTTTTTTGCAAATTATATAATTAAATTTATTAATTTTTTATAAAAATTGCAAATAAAAATTGAAAAAGTTTTTTTGTGCTTCATTTTTTTGCATCTGCCTTTTATTTGGTTTTTTTTTTTTGATGCATGAAAAACCAAAATTTTTCCTTATAGACGAAACGGTTACTAAACGGTTAATTCGGCTTAAAGGTTTCGGTCAAATGAAAATTTTTTTTTCGTTTACGGTTTCAGTTACGGTTTTAGATTTCAGTCGGTTTTTACCGGTTAGACATTACGGTTTCGGTTAGGGTTTTAATCCCTGGTTACAAAAAAAGCCTATATTTATATGTTTATGTTATGGGGTATTTAAAATGAAACAGAAAATGATTGGACCATCTTTCGTTGTTTGAATTGGGGAAATACTTGTTTTTTTGTTAACATAATTATATTATAATATCCAATTAAAAGATATTAGAACCAATCACGGTGTTTAATGTTTATTATATTACAATTGAAAGTTGATTTTTGTTAATAAATTTATGCAGGGAATGAAAATAAGTGTTATTGATCAAAATTTGAACAAAAAAATCACATATAAGGAATAACGCTTTTTGTTTAAAATACATCAAACTGTTTGTAAAAACAGTATCTCTGCAAACAGCCAAAAAACTTATATTTGAGACTTTAAGATATAAAAATTACAAATAAATATTAATATTGATGTTTTTTATATTCATCAAAAAAATAATTAAATTTGATGAAAAAAAAAATAAAAGTCTCAAAAAACTACTATTTTTGATTAGAAATCATATACATAAGTCTTTAAAGACCTTTGTAATTTGAAATTTTTTATAAAAGTCTTGTTGGAATATCTTTCTTAATACTAAAGATAAACATTTCAAATTTTCAGCATAAGTAAATTAGGCTATCATCTTCCTGCGTGAAAAAAAAAATCGGTCAGTTCAGATAATGAACACTCAAGAAATTCCACCTCCAATTAGCTCCTTCACATTGTGAGAATTTTTAGGGTTCACTCTGCAACATAAATTTGCATATTTTAAGAGATATTTCTAGAGAATTCGAAAACGTGGGTTCAAATGATACTCGAATTTTTTTTTTTCAGTATCATAATTTTTAATAATAATTTGTAGGAAATACTTGAGTGTTAATTATCTGAACTGACCGATTTTTTTTTTGTGCAGGAAGATGATTAATTGATCTTGCTTCAAATCCCCTTGAGAAATTGACAAATTAAAATCAAAACTGAATAAAATTGTATCATAATATTTGCAATATGCTAAAACGGTGTTTAAATAAGTTTAATTGATAGATCTGCATTGATATATTCACCCCGATTATCTTTCACCCAACCTATCCTACGTATAGAGACAGTTCGTTCTGACTGAAATGCTTAAAGTATTTTATCTCTCGCAGTTTATCTTTCAAGAGTAGCTTTTAGTAATGTGGATTTAATGCGAACTTTAATGTTGTATTTTTCGATTTCTTGGTTGTCAACAATGCTGTTGGCAATCAATAAAATTCACTGCTCGTTGCATTTGCATTCGTGTAATCCCAATTACAATCACTGCGAGCCGTTCGTTCGCTTCAGAATATTTCAATGAAAGCAATTAAATTTTCTATTAACGAAATCAACTGTGGCAAATGCGGTGTGCCGGGGGCGGGACCGGGGGCGTGGCAACGATGATAACAACAACAGAGCCCCGAAAAAACACAGACAGGCTGCAAAACAACATCATCATGATTGCAATTGCGATTGCGATTGCGATTGCCATCCCAGTCCAACCCATCATCATCATCAAAATCAACAAGCAGCAGAGGGAAGTAGAGGAGGAAGAGGAGGTAGAGGAGGGGCCGGAGAGCAACGAGACGCGCATCATCTACAAAAACAATCAAAACCGGGCAGCGGCAATTGTCGGGAGTACGAGAGTTGGCCTGGAAGTTCATCAAACTGTTCTGCAAAAAAACATTGGCAAACGGGAAGGGAGAAGAGCTAGCTTCAACTATGTATATATGAGTGTAGCTACAACACACACATAAGCACACACACACACACATATATAGACAACTACATGTGCGCGTTATTGTTATTGCTTTTGTCCAGCAACGCCCCGAAAAGGCCATGGATGGAGCAGGATGCGTTCATTTCGAGCATTGCCGTTGCAAAAATAAAAGGAAAAGCCAAACAAAAAAAATAAGAAAATGATGCCTGTAATTTTCTTTTTGTTTTTGGTTTTTTTTTGGCCTCACGCCAAAAACTCTTCATCATCAAAAAACATGAGAGCGCTGTAAAATTAACATAGAGTGAGAGCCAGGAAAACAAGTAGGCGTTGAAATTTGTTGTTGTCTGTGGGCGTGGCACAGATGTGCAGCAAACTAATGGAAATGGTATCACTTCAATGCTGATGCGATTTCATGAACTCCAAATACCAAGGGGATAATAGGAAGAGGGAATCGCTCAAAAAGCTATTTAGTTCTAAATAAATATTTGAAAATAGTATAAAAATACGAATAAAATAGTATATTTTTATAATAATTATATTTCAAAGAACTGTATGTTTTAAAGCAGATTTTTTAGAATATGATTAATATTATCTAATGTACAAATGCAAGCATAATCCCTAATATTGTCGAATAATAAGATACAATAATGTACACAAAAATAATCAAAATAACATAGTTTCAAAATATTCGAAAGATATATAACATTTAAAAGTCTAGGAACATTTATGCAAAGCTATGGAATGCATATATTATATATTATTACAATTAAAATGCGACTTATTAGATATAAGTATTAACAGAACTTGTATTTTATATCATATCTATAAAATTTGTAAGTGAAATTCTCCTCTGTTCTTATGACAATTGCATTAAGCTGATACTTAAATCCAATCGGACGACACTTTGTGGCGTTCATTTTACTAAAACTCAATCAACTATAAAAATTAAAGTAACGAAATGAAATGAAAAAAAAAGGTTCAACGGTTTTCTTTCCGGACAATTAGATAAACACAATTTTCAAATTATATTTAAACTACAGTCTGCAGTCAGAACTGCTTCGAGCTAACAATGGAACGGGCAAGCGGAAGTGAAGACGCCTAACTTCCGGTCAAACAGACACACACACACACACACACACACATACACACAAACACTCCCAACTCGCAGTTGAACCCTCAACTTTGACCGACACGTCCGGCTGCTGTGGGGCAAAGTGTGAAAAAAGCCGACGAAATGTTGTTATCTAAGTGCGCAAAGAACTTTTGAACCCAAAGGATAACAGAAGGATGCCAAGACCGAGGCTGAGGCTGAGGCTGAGCCCAAAAGACAAAAGGCACACGCCGAATGCGCTTATTAGAATCCCTTTAAAACTGTAACAACTGCCTGGCCGTGGCCTGGGGTTCACCCTTGTCCTGGGCACAAAATCAATTAAGTCGAATACTTCCTTGAGGATAATTGCTTTCGGAAAGCGAGCGCCGTCAGCTCAAAAACTTTCAACAATAAACTTCGGCTTCAATAACGAGTTAAGCGAACCGTTAAGGCCTAATGCCAATGGGATTTTTCGTTCTATTTTCTTCCCTTTATTGTTATTTTTTTTTATTTTCGGATATAAATTCGAATTATGTGCGTTCAAATTCTTTGGGCTAAATTGTTAAAGTTTAACAAGTTAGTTAATTAATTTCCTTGTTTTGGGCGGCTTTCGAGTCGGCTAAGTGATTTGTTAATTTGCAATAATAATCCCAGTGCAAAAGTTGCGCATACGCCGTGTGGGCCACAATTAATGCTAATGAACGGCAGTGCCTGCATTTGATTTCTGTTTGCCAGCTATTAGCGGTAATTGTAGACTTTTAAAGCGATTCAGTTGGGTGAAATTAGCATGCCCATTGGGCATAATTTCCAAAAGAAAGTGAAGACGATGAAAGCACACACAACCAGAAACACAGACACACATAGCACATGTGGGCGTAGCCGGTCATGGCCCTGGAACCAACACGGACACAGATACAGACACAGACACATTTGGATTGTTGGCCCCTCCGGTAAACGAAAAACACCCACGTGTTTACAAGCGTTAAGCGGAGTCCCATTAAATGTTATGGCCAAGGCTGGAAACATGGCCAATGGCTGCCAATGGCCAACCAGGTGATAAAGTGTCGAATGTGGCGTGCCAGCAAAATGACCAAGGCATTTCGGCTCCGTCCTCTCCGACTGCCCAAAGGAGCTGAGACCAGAGCCAGGATAAACTTTTCATGCCCCATTTACTAACGGCTTTTCGTCTGAAAGTCAAAACGTTAAATAGGTGTGAAAGTGTTTTCCTTACCATCGATAAGAAGTAGTTGAACTATGCACTTGAAAGTTCAAGGTTTAAATTGAAAAACTTACGGGCTGCCAATATGTTTTCTTAAATATCTCTAGATAAGGCTGAGAATCGCTCACCTGAAAAATAAGATGAAAACAGGACTTATTAGAATACATTTAAAGACACAAGAGCAATAATTTAGAGTATTATCCATATGGTTATTAAATAATTAGTTTTAATTCGAGAAAATATTTCACTTATAATTTACAAGATATATTATCAAACTAGGGTTTCTTAAACTAGCCTTCGATCTTATTCTATAAGATGTGTTTTAAAAACTTTTGATAGAAAATAGTTTCAAAAGACAATTAGTGTGTTTTTAAAATAGCTGGTAAATATCTTAAGTTGTGAAGACCAAACAAAGAAACATCTTGTATACATTTTTTCTTGCATTGGCTTATTTAACAATTTATAGTATTCAATAGTTTGATTTGTTTTGTGGCATTTTTTACTTTTAGCTGGCGCTGAATCCGACCTGGTTAAGAGGCTGAGGTCAAGGCCTAAGGCCCTTACGGCAACCACAAGACTGAAGTGTACTGGTGAAATACAAAGGGCAATGTGAGGGGCCTGAATGGAGGGTCTAATAAACGTAATATATATGTATGTACAATAACAATGGCGAGGTAAGTAATACAAATAATGGCTGACCACGAAACGGCCATAGAGGCCACAATTAAAAAGCCCAAGAGCACAAAACAATGGGCACTCACTGCTTGAGCTTAAGTTTTAGCCTGAGCTTTGGGCCTTAAACTTGTTGGCCTTAGCCCCATTGAGTCATTAATTTCAGTATTGCAATGTCAGTTTGCGGTGGGGTTGTAAGCTGTGTTGTCCGCATCCACATCGATTAGTGTCCAGGGCGCATTGTGTGCCACTGACAGGCTGACAGTCGTGTCCACATCTATTATTTTCAACTTAACAATTGGCCAGGACATGACACGCCCACAACTTAAACAGCAAAAAGGGCGACACATTAGATTCGACTCGACTCGACTCGACGCTAAAAACTGCACAAAATGCCATCCTACAAGTTGCTTCCTTCCGTTTGTGGCAACAACTTCTTGTCCCCCTCCCCCCTCGCTCTCTGTCTACGACTCCCTGTCGAGGTGGCCCATTGTTTAGGGCTGGTCGGTTCCCTGCACTTGCCCTCGGTAATATCTTTAATGTCTCGCCCTGGCGAACCGTGTGTCCAGCGGAAATGACAACGACAGTGGCAATTACATTGTTGCATGACACAAATAGTGTTGGGCAACAACAACAACAACGATAGCTACAACAAGCATAATAAAAAATAAAATTTGCTGGCATTGTCCAACAGTTTGTTTGCCACCATATGCCAGCCAGGTTGCGAGTAGAAAAGAAAAAAGAAGGCAAAAATATAAAAACTACAACGAAGAGGTAAAAATTTAATTGATGTCAAGTCGTAAAAAATGCGGCAACATTGCCACGTTTATTTAATTGTTATCGAATGTCCTTTGTTGACCACGTCAAGCGCATGTTCAGATACACTTTCACATACAGGGTATATTAGAGTTTCAATAAAATTGTTGATAAAGTAACATTATAAAAATTGTATTGACTCTTTATACCTAAATCAATTTCGTATTAAATGTTAGCATTAAAAACTTAAACTTAAGAAATAATTATATATATTATTTTATATTATTTAAATTATTTTTATTTTAATATTTTTATTGTATTTATATTATTTTTTAATTTTGTATTTTATAATTTGTTTAAGCTTGTATAATATAATTTAATACTAAAGTCGGTGTCATCCTGTGTGTTTCCTTATGTTTGTCGCATTGTCACATCGTTTGTCGACTGTCCTTTATCTTTGCTCAAACACACACACAATTTACACGCAAACACACACACACACACACAACAACCCATCACGGAGGGTTTAACTAATTGCTGCAAATTAGCGCCTTTATGCTAAGGCCACTGCCTCTTGGCCATGGCTAACTGACCATTGGGTTAGACTCTGAGTCGCGTGTGCCGCCCAATTATGTCCTGTTGCCACACACAATACTAGACGACTATATTTTACTGAATGAGTGAGATATTTTTTGTCATTTGCATTTGCATTTCAATGCCAATTGTTGGGGGCAGGTTTAGGCAGGATACTTAGCCATAAATTTGCTATTGCGCTGACAAAGAAATATCTAACAATTATTGAAATATTGTTGTCAATTACATTTACATTTTGGTACTTTCTTTAAGAAAAACTTACGAAAGAAAAGGTATTGAAATATTTTATATTTAATCAATAAGATTGAAAGTACACCCCATAAAATGTTGTCATTAATTAACTAATTTCAATAAAAAGTTTTAATTATTTCACATACATAATGGTGCTTACATAATAAAAATACAGAAAAAACTAAGGCTTAATAATATATTGGAAAAGAATTTAACAAATTTTCAATTTTAAAGTCGAGTTGAAGTTTGAAGTAATTAAAACAACGTCGTTATGCGCAACTGTTGCACGGCAAAAAGCTTCAAAAACTGCCGAGCTGCAACTCGAAGTCAACAATAAATCTCACAACTTTTTGGCAATAAACAAGGGAAATTTGTAACAGATTTGTTACCTCAAATGAGAAATGTGTCAACGTTTTTAGTATGCCCCCAAAATGTGGGATTGGGAAATGCCCTGTGGCAGGAACAATTTATGCCACTTGAACTTAACACCTCGCTGATTGCTCGACGAAGCGCAGCAAATCGTTTATTTGAATTATATTAATTTTCAGGTTGAAATAAATAAAAATTGGAATAATATTAGACGGATCTCATGCGCTCGTTTGCATTTTCCGATTTGTTTTCCAGCTGGACAGAAACAGACGACAATTTGTGTCGTTGGGTTGTCAGGACAACAACAACAACGCGGAGGGAAATAAAACAACTCACAGTGAAGGGAGGAGAAAACAGAAAAGGAAAAGCTGAACGCGTAATAATAAATGAGAAGTGGAAAAGTTTTGCCGCCAACGTGCTTATTGTCAAGCTCGGCCAGACCATAAAAAACAAACTTCAATAGCAATAAGGCGACAAAAAAATGGGCGAAAAACAACAACAACAACAAGAGGTATAAACATAATGTCGGACCAAAAGAACAACTGGCAAAAAGTTCAAGGCACTGACTTTATAGCTGCAATAATGCCACCAGGGCGCAAGGGGAGAGGCTGCTTTTGGAAAAGGTGAACCACACGCCATGAGCAAAAGAACAAAACAAAAACGAGCCTGCTCGACTGCAGGATACCCTGTGCCCAGGCGCTCCGATAGCCTAACATGTATTTGCACGCCGTTAGGCTGACCGAATGTTTGATGTCCTTGTAGAAAGCTGTATTCAATCTTATGCTATCTATAAAATCTACATAATTAAGTGAACCAAATTGAAAATTTGATTGGATTGTAAAAGACAATAGAAAATTACCAATCTTTGAGTTTGGTTAAAGTGCTTTCAGACGAGGATTTTTTCACCGACACTTTTTATCAAAAAACTGTCGGTGTCGTGTAAACACACAAAATTTTAAAGTGTCGGTGAAAAACCGACGCTCACCGATGGAAATAGAACACGTTCTATTCCATCGATTTTTTGCGTCGGTGAAACATCAATACGTTAACATCGCAGTTTTTTGGTATTTTTTTGTGCTTTTCGGCAAAAAAAAAAGTGTGCGCGAGCTAAAAGTGTGTTGGGTGTGACCAGCTACCGTGAAAACAAAAACCGATGGTATTTTGGTATGAACACCGATGCGAATTGTGTAAATGTATAAATTCACCGTCGGTGAAAAAGTGTCGGTGAAAAAATCCTCGTCTGAAAGCACTTTTAAGAAATATCCAAAAACAATACAAATTGTGATACTAACTCTTAATTTTCAGCCAATCGTTCCTATGGCAGCTATATGATTTAGTGGTCCGATCCAAATTTAAAAAACCAACTTGATCTGCGTCCGGTATTAAGGAACCTACATTCCAAGTATGAAGTCTCCAGCTCTTATAGTATCGGAGATCGACGCGTTTCAACAGACGGACAGATGGATAGACAGATAAATCGACTCGGCTGTGGATACTGATAAAGAATATATATACTTTATGGGGTCTGCCACGCCTCCTTCTGCCTGTTACATACATTTGACAAAACCATTAAGCCCTTTATTGCCCATGGTCAATAGGCACAGGGTATAAAAAAAACAGAGCGAAGCCGCCGAGTTGCAGCGTGACAGACTCAGGGGCAACTGTGAAAGAAAGGGGGGAGGCAGAGAGAGAAAGGGAGAGAGAGAGAGAAGGAGGAAACGTGTTGAGGCACTTTTCCGAGCTAACGAAATGTAACAAAGTGCCAGGCGCAGCGCAGCGTCGAGTCGTCGGCTCTCCGGGTCTATTGTCCGGGACGGTCGGCCGTTACCGTGCCCGTCTCCGTGTCCGTCTCCGTGTCCGCGTCGGTGTCGCTAACGGGCCTGGTTTGTTATGTGGCTTATGCCGGAAATTTGTATTTAGGCGCCAGTTCTGTTGTTTTTTCTCTCTTCCGTTTTCTTCACCCACTGCAGGCTTTGGGCAGTTGGGCAGTTGGCCAGCTGTAATCTGTGCCTGAGAGGTCTGGGTCAGTTCTGTCAGGTCTCAACCAGACGCACAACATGTTGTGCATTTAGCACAACTTAAATTTAGCGCGACCCACCAACTTACCGTAATAAAAGAAAATATCAAGAAAGAATTTAACACAGGAACGGGAAACATTTTTAATTTTTTTTGCTCCCAAATTTGACTACAGATTGTGTGCCCTTAAATTTTTCGTAAAATCACAAAGAGAGTCGATACCATGATACACAATTGACAATAGTTAACAACTATCGATTACTCGGTTAGTAGAATCGATAGGCAGTAATTTGTGCAACAGTGTGATTGATATTTTTAACTTTTTTTCATATTAACAAGTCCAAAAAAATTGTTTCTTAAATTAACTATATAAGCATTATTACAAAAATACGAGTATAACAACAATAAAGCATCCAGCAAAAGTTAATTTATTTCTAAAAACAATATGGAAAATGCCTGAATAAAACATGGATAATTAGTAATTATTCATTACATTTAAATGTTTATAGATATTTCCTTACATTTAAAATTGTATAAAATTAAATTGGAAAATCAAATCAATCATTGCCACTTACAATCCGAATTTTATTTCTTACATAGATTAAACAAGTGAGAACGGCTACAGTCGAACTCCCGACTATAGGATGTCCGTTACTTATTTAAATAAGTTTAAAATATCTTTTATTGCGTGCTTTTAGGCACTTACATTGCTGAAAAATATAAATCAGCCAAGACCCCCTCTCTAATTATCCGATCTTGTTACGATTTAGTAGGATGACAGATAATAATAGAAAATAACGTTAATAAGTAAAAAAAATCCCAATATCTTGAAAACTGTGCGTGTGGTGGCTTTTCGCGATTTACGGAAGCGGAAAGGGGCGTGGCAAAAATTTGAAATAAACTTGATCTGCAGAAGTCTGTGTGCCAAATTTTGTTGCTCTAGCTCTTATAGCCTTTGAGATGGACGGACGGACAGATGGACATGGCTATATCGACTCGGCTGTTGATGCTGATCAAGAATATATATACACTATAGGGTCGGAGATGCTTCCTTCTCCCTGTTACATACATTGCAAATAATACAATATCCCCTTTTACTTATATAAAAACTAACGGGTGTATAAAATAAGGAAATAATTTAAAAATTTTAAACTTTATTTATTTTCCAAATTGTATTTTATGTTAGGATTTCCAATATGAGTTTTGTGTTTGTTTCGCTTTAAGAACCTTGAATAAATATCAGCTATAGATTAATATACGAGTAATCAGCCATTGGATCTGCGGCCGCACTGGGAGTACTGTTAATGATACAGTGTCGCCAAGGACAATGGCAAAAGGACACAAATAGACAAATGGGCAAATGGTGCGATATTTATGAGCACGCAAACTCTGACAAGTCGACGCTCTGAGGGACTCAAAGGACAAACAAACGGCGGAATGACAGAGTGAGAGAATGACAGAATGACAGTCGCAGGACGCATTAATAGAGTCAATAGAAGGACAATAGTTGAAAATTAACAAATGAATTGAAATTACTTAAACAAACTCATTAGCGTGTGAAAGTCAAAGGCGTTCATCAAACTGCCCGCACATTGTTGACACCAATTGTTTGGCCGTGTCCCCCTTCCTCCTTCCCCCTTCTCTCCTCGCTCACAATGGACATCAAAATAAAGCCCAAGGGGCGACCCAGGTGACAGCTCTACTATATAGTACATGGGACAGCCTAAAACTGTAAAGGTTGGCAGGCGTTTTTGCGTTTTGAAATTATTGCCTCGTCTAAGCATTCGGGCAACGCCTGGACAATTGTTTTTTGCCCTGTCGTGCTCGGGATCCGCCTTCCATGCTCAGCAATGGCCTATTGAATAGCACCCAGTTCTTTCCCCACTGCATGTAATTAAATTTTCCAAGCTTTATGAGTTAAGCATAGTAATTTTGTGCCACATTCCCGTAGCCCGGCTTCAACTTCCCCACGTTCCCGACTTTAAATTGACATAAATGCGACGGGTCGTCTGCCCGCCTGACATCAATGAAGATTGACTCGTAACTAGGATGACGGGGGGCGGACAGGTGAGTGGGCGGACAGACGAGCAGGTGAATAATTGATTTAGCTGACAGCCCGCATATCTATAATTTTCATTAATTTTAATTGGCATAGTTATAAAAGTTGTGAAAGTGTTGAGTCGCCTGCAAAGCAAAATAATTCTACTTGTCGGTTGCGCAATCCACCAGCATTTATTATATTAATTTTAAAGCGATTTTAAAGAAATTATATAATTGATGTTTACTTTATAATCAGCTTTTTATAAACTCGAAGCCATCGCCTTTGTTGTTTTTTATAATTACTAATAATAATGATACACAATTCACACACACTAAAAGTTGGAGGAATATAGGAATAACTAAAAATATACAATCATAAATACCCTATAAATTATTTGTATTTTTGTTAAGTATTAGCGGATCTTCTTACTACGTAAAATGACCTCAATGGTTAAATAAACTAGTGGACGGTGCTACAGTCGAGCATACTCGACTGTCAGAGACCCCGTACTTACTATAGAAAACCAAACACTGCTTAAAATTAAATAATATAAATCGCTACAAATATTAATATAGTTATGTATTAAATGTACTTTTGATCAAATTTGATCAGGATGTATGGGACCATCAGCTTGGCTAAGATATCTCAAACAGCAAAAAGTTGTTCATACTTAGACTTGATTTTCGACTGATCGTTCCTATGGCAGCTATGCGACATAGTGGTCCGATCATAAATCTAAAACAAACTCGATCTGCTTGCAATGTAGACGAACCTACATACTAAGTTTGGAGTCTCTAGCTCTTATAGTCTCTGAGAACGAGGCGATGACACAGACGGACAGACTGACAAAGTTAATAGACTTCTGTACTTTTTCAGGTACGGGGTCTAAAAATCGCCCTGAATGCAAATTAAAGTTAAATAAAGTTAAGTTTCATCAAAGTGTTTTTTTTTTTTAACTTGACATAGTTCTTTGTATTCTTTTATCAGCACTGCCGCCAAATGATGTTTGCGATTAAACATTGGCAGGGTATTTTGAGGTCGAGTAGTTATTCTTTTCGTTCATTGTAGTTTCTCCACTTTCGCATGTCACATTTGAGTGTTGTGCGATTTAAAAGATAATTGAATAAAAATTATTCACAGCTAGCAAAAAAAGTGTTACGTCAATTAAATGATAATAATTTTTTGATACCCTGCATGATATTCGCCCCTTTTGAGGGATGACAGCCAGGAGACAAGGTGTCTCTCTTTGCAATGCCTATCAAAAAAATATTAAAAGTATTTCATAAATTTCGCATCAATTAAATGAAAATTTAAAAGTTTTGGAAGGCTTTTGGTAATGCTCTTTTGATTTGAATCGATGTCAAGTATTTAGCTGGTGCATTGGCAACAGGGCAACAAGATGATACCACTAATCCAGATGGGTCTGGAACGATGCCTCCAACGGCGTCCACAACGAATGCTTCGTTCGCTGGGCAACATCTTCCGCCGGAATCGAAGTGAAAATGGCCATGAGGTCAACTCTATGTTGCCGACGCGACGACAGCAATTGAAGTCACTGAGGGAGGAGAACTTCGATGTGCTGGTGATCGGAGGAGGCGCCATCGGATGCGGCTGTGCCTTGGAGGCGGCATCCCGAGGCCTCAAGACGGCGCTGATCGAGGCGGGCGACTTTGGGAGCGGGGCGAGTTGCAAGTCGAGCAAACTCGTGGAAGGTGGCAGCTCGTATCTGCAGGCTGCGATCCAAGGCGCCGATCTGCAGCAGATCTTCATGCTGCAACAGGTGCTGACCGAGCGGGCCACGATGCTGAGGATCGCGCCGCACCTGAATCGAGTGCAGCCGATGCTGATGCCCATCTACAGTCCGCTGCGCCTGCCCTTCTACTGGCTGGGCTTGAAGCTCTACGACGCCATGGCCGGCATGGCCAACGTCCGCGCTTCCCACTTCCTGTCCCAGGAGGAGACCCTCGCCGAGTTTCCCCTGCTGCGACGCCAGGGATTACTCGGCTCGTTGGTCTACTACGACGGCCAGATGGACGACGCCCGCATGTGTCTGGCCCTGGCCATGACGGCGGCCAAGAACGATGCCACCGTGGCCAACTACGTGAAGTTGCAGAAACTCTTGCCGCCCGAGGACGAACAAAGCTGCAGGAAAGCCGTCGTCGAGGACACTTTGACGGACACTGCGTTCATGGTCACCAGTCGGTGTCTGATCAACGCGACCGGAGCGGGCACGGATGCGGTCAGGAAACTGGACGACAGCAAGGTCACCTCCATTGCCCTGCCCAGAATGGGCACCCACATCTCCCTGCCCGGCCACTTCGGCTCGTCGCAGTGCGGCCTGCTCTTCCCAAGCGGACAGCTGGACGAGGAGACGATGTTCATGCTGCCCTTCGAGAACCGCATCCTGGTGGGCAGTGTCTTTGCCGAGCCAGACGAGAACAGTTGTCCATCAACTACCCCAAAGAGCGAGGCGGTCGACAGCCTGCTGCACCAGACGAGGGAAGTCTTGGATGAATGTGCTCAACTTCGTCCCGATCATGTCCTCAGCGCCTGGACGGGAGTGTTGCCCTCCATAGTGTGTCCCAGCTCCAAGGAGAATGATAGTATGGAGCTGGTGCCCAACTTCCTCATCGAGGTCAGCGGCAACCAGATGATCACCCTGGCCGGAGGACGATGGAGCTCCTACCGCGTCATGGCCTCCGATGCCATCGACGCTGCCGTCGAGCACCGCTGCCTGGAGCCGCAAGTTGAGGTCAGTTCCACGCAGAACTTGTTGCTCGACGGAGCCGAGGATTATTACAGCATGCTGCCATTGGACTTGGTGCAGAACTTCGACCTGCCCATGGATGTAGCCCAGCATCTGTCCGAATCCTACGGCTGCAATGCCTTCCAGGTGCTCCAGAAGACCACGCCCTGCGACAGACAACGCCTCCATCCCCAGTTCCCCTACATCCGAGCCGAGGTGGACTACGCCTGCCAGCGGGAGTACGCCTGTCACCTGGTCGACGTGATCGCCCGACGTCTACGGGTGGCCTTCGTGGATGCCTCGGCGGCCTATCAAATGACGCCCGCCGTTCTGGAGATCATGGCCAAGCACCTGTCCTGGGACCAGTTTGGCCAAGAAGTGCAGTTCGAGGCCGCCAAGAAGTTTCTCCAGCAGCAAATGGGACTCGGCTCCAGTGTGAACTACAACCCGCCCTTCAGTGAGGAAAAGCAGAAAGACGAGAAGACATCGAAGATTCTAGAGTTCCTAACTAAGCCCGATTGCAATTCCTGTGGATACAGGAGAGTCTTAGCCAAGGCCAGCTCAAATACTGACACCAGATGCAACAAGCAGGAGGATATTGTCGGTCCTCCCATCACTGAAATTGCCGGAACTGTTGCTCAAATAAAAGCGGATCACTCCGAGATCTCAGAAGTTTCGTCTTCTCTGCCTAGGCATATCAAATGCCTCGCTCCCAGACGAGATGTTGCTTATATTCTAAATGAAAGAGAATTCACATCACAACCCCTAAATGAGAGAGCTAAAGCTTCCACATCACAACCCCCTGAGCTGCAACCCTACGTTGCTAGTGTCCCTGAAATGGCGGAGGGTCGTCCAGCAACTAGCCTGGCTGGTCGAATCTCAAAATTCCAGAGAAAGAGAAGATCTTGTCCTAAGCTTGAAACTAATCCGAGTAGAAGTAGAAGTAATGTCCTGGCCCAAGTAGTGGGAGCTGCCTCAGTGGGAAGAAAAGTACATGGTAATACACCCACCAACAGCAAGACAGGCAACCCTGTCCAACAACAAACTGTAGACATCGGTTCCAATGTCATCCCTGGCAATCTGGTTGCACAGTCCAACCGAGTGAGTCAAATTCCATCGAGCAAAAAGGAGAGTCCTGTGATCAGCCAAGTAGTTGATAATATGGCACAGGTTAGTCCCAGTTTCTCTGCCTCTGTTGGTAACATCGGGGCTCCAAGCCAACCCAAGAAAGGCATTGTAACCCACACCATAACAGGAACCGAGGTAAACAGGAAGGTGAATCCGGAAACCACAATAGGACATTGTAAGGACAATGCCCATACTTCTAACATGTTTGAATATTCCGAAACAGGAGTAAACACGAATGTAAATGAGAAAGACACACTTGGACATTCTGAAAATACACTTGATGACTTCAGCTCGCTTGAAAATTCTGTAACTGAGGTAAACAGGGCATTCGATCAACTGAGCATTCCAGAGAACTGCTCTCCCACAGTAAAAGACGGCTCTGTCGGTACTCTTGAAGATGAAGCAACCTTGCAACAGAATGTAGAATCAATTGGACAAAGCAGTAAGATAAACGTTCCAGAGACATCTAACGTAGATAGTGCAGCAATTCACAAGTCAAAAAGTATTAGAATGGATCAAAAGTCTGCAGAAAAACCAGAATTAAAACCAAACTCGATAACTCCTGAAGAACAGTTGCTCAAGAAAGTACACCACATTAGTGAAAGTGCAGTTGCAAATGTCAGAAACAATTTAAGCATTCCAGCAACCAACAGCAAAGGTTTTTTTTCAGCTCAAGACCCTAAAAGGAACACTTCAGTAAGAAAGTCTACGGAAACTCCCCTCTCAAAGGCTGAATCGATACGGCGACAACCCCCTGATGTAAATTTGCTTAAGGAGAGACGTTTCACAAAGTCTAGGAATATTTCAGATATTGTCAACAAAGGTACGGTTTCAATTCACGATCCAAAAAGGAATACCTCAGAGACAAATTCTAGGGAAATGTCAAAACCCAGCAAGGAAGCCCAGCTCAGTAAGGGAAGACTATTTATAAGAAAAACGAAGTATCCGCTATCTAGTAGAAGCTCTATCGATCCGAAAAGTGTTACTATAAATCAAAGGATTAGGACAAACAGTGATAGGTTCGGTAATGATCAGAAAAAAGTTACTATCGATCAAAGGATTAATGAAACTTCCTACACTGTGTCAAAAACACCGGCAATGCGATTGCAGTCGTTGCTTTACAAGGACAAACATTTCAAAATAAAGGGCGAGAATGCAAACGTCAACGTTCCTATTAAAAGTAAATCAAGAATTGAAGAATTTATACACAGAGACGCACCTGTAACATACCATCAAAAAGGGGCTGCCATAGACCCAATGCGTAATGAAACGCCCACCTTCGTTGGAGAAAGTTCCAGCCCTCGCCTAATTTCTAAGGACGGGATCTTCGCGAGGAAAAGAAAAGATCCCAGCACCAGTAATACCTTCAACAGATCAGACGTAAATCCCAAGTTAAGATAACCCAAAAAGTATAGTGCAAAAATTGGTCTAAATTTCTATTGGAAATTTGAATCGGAAAGTGAAGTAAAGTTTGTAGAGTCTAGGAAATATATCTATCACTTTATATTCCCGACCTCGGACACATAGAAACACTTGCATCTTGATCGAGTGCTTTTATGTGTGGAGTGCGGGAATATCAATTGAAGGGGAATAAAAATTATGATTTTAAAAAATTCCAATAAAAGTAGATCTCAAATAATTTACTCAGGCCTGTTCCGGTTTTAATTTTTTACTTTTTAGCATTAAGTTATATGCATTTATTAACTAGGTATTTAGAACAGTGTTGGAAAATGTTAGTTTTTCGCATTATTGGACTTTAACTCATTAACTCAAAGTGATATCAATCCGCTGAATATCGCTGAAATGGTATTAGAGCAGGTTAAAGAAATTCAGTTCCGACAAATCTTATCGAAAGTAAAATTCGTAACAGACCTGAAAATGAACTTTGTAATATTTATATTATTAGAAAATACACGCGTCTGTGTATGTGTGTGTGACCGGCAAGCGTCACTATTTCACCAGAACTACCAGAACACTTAGCAGCAGCCTTTGCATAATCCTCCAGCAATCGTAATCCAAATGCACCGTCTGTAGAGCCTCCAATACCGTATCCAATTAATAACACAATGTAATTTACTTTAAACTCAATTTTATATTTTATATTTTCTCTTTTGTAAAACACGTCTTGTCACTTCAATTTCCATACACAAAGAGAAAGAACAGAACAAGTAGTTCCACTGAACCAGTGTGGCCAGATTACATACAGACATGTATGAGTAGAGCGCTTTTGCTTCACGATAAATATAACTATCGATATAAACTGTTAGAACTTCTTTTTCCAACATATATTAAGTAGAAAGATTATGAATAGAGGAAAACAAATATTTACACGTTAAAATAACTGCTTCTTAGATAAATTCGATTAATGGCTTTAATAATTTATTGATTAAATCAACTAAGTCGCGAGAAAAGGATACAGCTTTGCAAGTAAATTAATATAAAAGATTAAGTATTAAGCAAGACCAAGGACTGCAAATGACAGTTATAGTCGACCTGAAATAAAGATCATTTATTTCATTAAAAATCACTTTCATTTCAGCTGTTTACAAAGACTCTTTCCCAATTTATTCATTCAACAAAAGTAAACATGGCTTAGCGCAGTCTAGTTATTTTATTAATTGACTCACATGTAAGTAAAAAAATGTAAATTACAACTTTACATAATTTTATGTTAGAAACCAAACCTAAAAATAGAATTCAGAACATTTTTAAAGCTATATTTATGCACAATTCGCTATAAAAAAGTCATTTGCGCTGCTAACGAGCGGCCATTAGTCAAAATGGGAGGCACATTAAACTCATCAGACGCGGCACAGAAGCTGTTCCTTATAAAGATGCCGCCCAATCAGCCAATAAATAAGGCAATATATGAACGATAAGCATATATAGAAACGCCTTCTTTTGCGCCCATAACAATAATTCAAAATGGAAAAACAAAAATCGCTTCCGCATAACGTCTCCATCCCCCAGTCACAATATTCCCCAGCTCGATAGACGAGCAAATTTGGCTAATTTATTAAAAACAATTGGCAACAACAATGGCATCAACAAATTGCCAAAGTTACGCCAATTGAACAACGGCACAAAAATGGGGAAAAACAATATTTTAACGACTTTCAAAGGAAAATCGAAACCAAATATGGAAATCATGTTTTTTGTTGACATTTTTGTTGCTATTGTTGTTGGCAGATTGGGGCACAAATTGCCAATTAAATTGCCAAACAACATCAGCTTACCACTTGTATATAAAACATATGTATCTTTTACATATGTAAGCATATGTAGGTATTTAAAAATTTAAAAAAAAAATGGTAAGTTTTCTTAAAACTTTTATTTGTAAAAAATTAATGAATTCAAATGTAAAGTTAAATTTATAAATGATGATATCGAATATATTATCGAAGAAAATAATGTTGATTGAGTAATGTTGAATTGTTAACTTTATGAAGAACCAATTTCGTGACTTCTGTGTGCATGAACATTATAAAATAGCATAAACAGTGCTAAAAAATCTATTAAAAAACAGTATGTGTTTCGCATTATTTTGAAAAGCCTTAACTTTCTTGTTGCAAAAACTCCGCTAAGTTAAATTACTGCAATTCCGAAAGTGCTAAAATGCGAAATGAATTTAAATTACGAGCCTCTTAAATCCCACAAAAAAAACCTCTTTACGAGGTAAAAGTCTAGTGACGAAAACATTTTCATGCCCCAAAATTTCTGATATCCAATTTTGTGACGAATAATATTAAGTTTTACACATAAATTATTTTAAGCAAAATTTTGGCACTCGGCACATTGCGCTAAAATGTATCAATTCTTCATACCAAATAAAACTCACTCACTGTTTTGCGCAGTGCCGAATGCAAAAATTTTGCTTAAAATAATTTATGTGTAAAACTTAATATTATTCGTCACAAAATTGGATATCAGAAATTTTGGGGCATGAAAATGTTTTCGTCACTAGACTTTTACCTCGTAAAGAGGTTTTTTTTGTGGGATATCAGAAATTTTTGAATAAGACCTCAGAAATTTTGAAATTGCAATATTTTTTGACAGTATAGCTTTGTCAACTTTGATTATTGTTTGTACAAGCTAAAGCAAATTGTCTGGCAACACTGGTCCCCTTTACAAACACACATGCCCAGCACAAAAGCTATCAGCACTCTTAAACTCTGGGTGCTATGACACTTTGCTGCTGCTATCCTATTCCCATTCTAAGTAAAATGTATGTATTCAGCTAACAGGTAATTTCCGCATTACGCTGCAAGCAGTGCAAAAAGCCCTTCAAAATACCTTTTCAACGATATATAGATCGCATCTGTAGCTTTTATCGTTTGACTGCTATAAGGGTTTCAATTTTAGCGGTTTTTAGCGATTTCCCGCTAAACTAGCTATTTTTCGAAAAAGTCGTAGAACAAACGTTTCTAGATTTTTTAGCAGAAACAAGTCCTCATTCAAACATTTAAGCTTAATCAACGATTTGATCCAAACAAACAAACAAACAAACAAACAAACAAACAAACAAACAGACTGACTTTTCATCTCATTTTCGGAAGGCCGCTAAAAATTTCAAAATTAATTATTTTTTGAACCAGTTGTCCGATTTTTATGATCGAAGTGTCATTCGACGCGTATTTTTGATGAGAATTGTAAAAAATTCAACGAAAATTCAAAAAGGCTCCAACGGCCCCATTAGCTCCAATAATTTAAATTTTTCCCCTCCCACTTACACCTGTTTATCTCACGAGCCAGGTGAGTTTTCAAAAGTCTTAGTATGCACATTTGTAAGTTAGGTTGATACCTTTCGATCGGTATATAACTCGACCTGATCGGACAGTCATAGCAAATCTTCCATTCTTCCTGTGTATATATGCTAGTCGCCTTCGCACCCTTCGTGCTGCTTTCGTCACTAGCGCGGACTGCCGTCCGCAGTGATATTGCATTCATTTCAAATTTAACCTTAACACGCATTCATTACCAGAATAATGCTATTTCACCTGCACTGCCTGGTTAGCCATATAGTCTAAGCCATAAACAATCCTATTAGGTTTGGCCTAATGTGAAACACTTTCACTTTCACTCTCACTCCTTTCTCCAGCGGAAAATTCTATCAAGTTCTGCTATCGCTTGGAATTTTTATGCTGATTAGCTTCGTTAACAATTTGCAGCACGCGAAACTATTTCAACAATTTTAACTTGAAACATAAATTGCCGCAACGCCGAGTTGGGCCGCGTCGGGCCACAAGAGGTCTATGCCAGTGTTGGTAAACGCCCGAAGTGAAATAATTTTAATAAGCTTCGCCGCGCGTTTTTTGAGGAAGTGCAACGTACTCGTAATATAGAAAAATGAACGTGGAGCACACGCGAGTTTGTAATATTGAGAAAATTCTTTCTTGCCGGCGAACCGCAGCTATTAAAAAATACACACACACACACACACACAAAGTCACTTGAATGCAATGCTTGTTATAATGCAGTCAAGGACATTTAGAAGAGACGGAAAAGAAACGCTTTAAAATCAAAACGACTACTGAAAAAATAAATATATATAAAAGAGCAAATTCAGGAACACAAACATTTCCCTGGCAGGAAGTATCACACAAAACGAGAAACAAAAAATTGAAACGTCAAACGGAAATAACGAGAAAATAGTATGCAATAAAATGTGTTTTACTATACTCTCAAGACGGGCCATAAGACTCCCCTCTAAAAGAGGAAGAGAAGGCGGCGCCAGGAAGTCGAATTCATGTGTGCCTTAAATTATGTTTTATTTCGGTGGGTAAATGTGAAAGTTGTGTAAGGAAAAGTGATGAGAGAATTATTAGAAAATGTGAGTGAGTCAGGAGATAACAGACTTAATAGTTCAGGTTATTATTTTCGTATGAGTATGAATTAAAGTATAATGATTTTAAATGGGTCTTTAATAATTTTTGAATAAGTTTCCATTGAAAAGATTGTTTTCTATAGAATGTGTTTTCCTTATAAATACGAAGATACAATCTATAATACTTCCCAAAGCTTCTGAGAAATAACTATAACTATTCGTTTGGATGCACACACCGTAGTAATATTTTTTCGCTTTACCATGCATAAAATCATAATGTATCTTTAGATACAGTACGAGTATCTACAGAGCTCGGCTTGGCCAAGTGCTGGGACTGTGGGAGTAAAACAACGAGAGAGAGAGAGAGAGAGAGAAAGCCATATACTGGCACATTGGGCCAAAACGATAAGTGACAAACATGTAAGGCAAACAAATGTATATTTTATACATATAGTATGACATGACGAGGGGGACACCGTGGGGCAACTGAGATGCACAACTGTCAGATAAGTGTGGAGAGCATTTTGCAGAGCATCTTTGCCCGCAGGTGACAAGTTAAACGTCTTGTAAGCATTTGCATTTGTACACAGCCAAGAAGAAATAAAAGAATAAGATACTCAACCTCTTGTGAGAGCATGATAAAAGCAAATTTGCTCAAAATAAATAAATAACTAAACCGAAAGACAGCAACAGCCAAAAGGAACATACTTTATCTGCAGTTCACTTCGGTGTACGTTGTCCTCCTGGCCAAAAGACGCAAAGACTTCAAAAGGGTTGTTGTTGCTGCTGGCTTTGGCTTTGGCTTTGGCTTAAAGCATATTTGATTATGTCATAAAATATGTTCAAGGATCTAGGCCCTCTGTTTGCCGAGCACAAGATAAATTTAAGAAATATGCAAATACACTCCAGTCAACCCATCATCTCATTTTCAATCTATCTCCCACTTGAAAATTATTTTCATAAATTTCCATTTATTTTTTTAATATAAACAATTTAGACTCGTGTCCTGTTCACATATGGAAGCAATATGTATATTAGGGTGTCCCATACTTTTCAAAGTCATTATTTTTAAACGCATACGGGCTAGGTTTGTTCATTTGGTCCTAAAGTACTCGAAAATAAATTTTCACCTTAATGGGAGTACGGTAACACATTCAAACTTGCATTGTAAAAATTTCCGATTGAGGTTAAAATTTATTTCCGAGTGGGTTAAATAATAATTACTTTGGAAAAATAAGTGACACCCTAATGTATATCTACAAAAGCAATTGAAGTTTCCAGAGACTGCAACAAATTTATTCTCTTATTGTTTCCCACACCAAAAATAAATATTTTTCAACTAGCTGCAAACTGATATGGATGCAATTTTGAAAGATATTTGTACGGGAAACAAAAAAGCATTTGATTGAAATTGACTTTCAATGTGCTTAAATTGTGTGAATGGTCACATTATTTGTTCATCATTTATGTATTATGAATATTTGTAAATTTTACGTCATTTGTGGTTTATGCATTGTTTACTTTCATGGAATTTCAAATTAAATTTAAAAATTTGTAAATAAATTGTGGGAATATGTTTAATACCTAATGCTTTTAGAATAAAATTGTTGAATTGTATGTTTTTTTCTAATTTCTTTATTATCGCAAGAATATAATATGATAATATGATAAAATGTTTGTATCACGTATTACCAAAATTTTTAATATTGTGGTAAACACTTTAATGGAACTTTGAGCCAAAATCATAGCTGTCATTTCTTTTACTGTCACAGCTGTTAATATTTGTCTAAAATTTCAAAACAATTTTGCACAAAATGCTAAATAAAATGGAAAGTAACAAATAATAGATGAAAAGGTGTTAAAATAAATAATTAAGCTCAAATTTTAAGCCCATTTAATATTTGAATGCTTAAAGCTGTTTTTCAGCCCGTTTCCTTAAAACAAATTGATAAGAATATAGTGGTTTCCTTATTTATTCTGTCTAGCGTAATGTTTTGGTGTTGAATTTTCACCCTTCACAATCACAAATTTTAACAACATGATTATATGTACATACATCACTGCCTTTCAGCAGAACAATCATACAAATTTCACCGATTTAATGTTGCCTTTTACATCAAAAATCACACATTTATAAACGCTTTTTGGCCAGGAGACGTTTAACTTACTTAAATCCTATTGCCCTTGATTGGAACTTCAAAATCCGCTTAAGTGCGGCTTAAAAAAGTTGCTTAGATACTTGTGTCATAATTAAACGCACTTGCACTCGTAACACTTCATCTGGCTAGGCGCCAGAGCAAAGTGTTCAGTGTTCAGTGTTGAGTGTTGAGTGTTCAGAGTTCAATCAATTAATCATTAAGAAGCCCATTAAAAAGAGCTCATTAAATTATCAAAGCACTTACCCTTTGAAGGTATCTCGGCCAGCGTGGGCGATGCAGTCATCATTAGCAGCACAACGGATATGGCGTTGATAATGAGAGCGACGGCAGCTAAACGCCCACTGGCATGGGGCCGTGGGCGTGGTCGTTGTCCTGGTCGTGGCCGCATGTTCGGAGCCAAGTTTCGATAAATCTCTGCAATGGGCAATGGACAAAATTTGTACACGAAAATGCGAAAGGGACTCTCCGAGAGGCACACACAAAATATATGCGAGTGGTGCAGAGTGGTTCGGTGGTTGATGGGTGGATTACGAGTAGGTGTCGTTACTCCGGGCTCTTGCACAGGCACAGGCACGGGCAGCAAACGTTTTCACCTTTAATCACTTAAATGGCGCGTAATCAACAGCAACAACATCAGCAACAGCAACGAGAGCAACAGCAACAACGAGAGCATTGCAATCAACACCAAACGCCGCCGACAGCATTGAAATTGAGCGTCATGATGGCAAGGATGATGACGTGCGGGTTTGCCAGCACTTAACGGTGAACTGGAGGCGGCAATGGCGGCCCAGCCCGGATCCGGATACGGATGCGTAGCTTTTTCAAGCTAAAGTCGAAATACAGTGCTGTTGTTTCTGTTGTTGTTGCTCTTACTTTTGCTTGTTGCTACATAGTTTGGTTTTAGCTTTTTGACTCTGCCAACGTTTGTTTGTTTGTTTGTTACTTGTGTGTGTCTAGGAGGAGGTTGGTTTGTTAGATTGTATTCGAGTTAGCCGAGAACATTTTGAGGCGTTGTTTTGACGCGTTTCTGCTTGCCTTTGTTGCTCCTCCTCAGCCGTCTAGATTAAGTTGAGACAATTAAGTGGAATATACTTAGACTGCCTTTAGACAGTAATTTGATTTTGTGCCTTGATTTCATTGCGACGACCAACTTTCGGCAAACGATTTAAAGTTTGCTGAATTATGACTGGGTTTATTGACAAAGCTGTCGACTTTGGTGGATGAGTTTTTATTTGTCCCAGAAGGCGGAACATTAAAGCAACTGTAGGACGTGAATTTAGTCTTCAATTTAACTGAATTGTATACTTTAACTGCTCAAAATAAAAATGCTACAAAATAATAGTAATAGTAAAATTAAACCATACCTGTTAAATTTCGATTCGAATTACTAATCAATTAGATTATTTTTGGAAATAATCGTAGAGACTATATAATTAACTGTTGAAAAATTGGTGATTATATAATGATAACAATTACAAAAAAATCTAAAATTATTACCAGGGATTAAAACCGAAACGAATATCGGTTTCAGTTACGGTTTCGGTTATGTTCAGATTTCGGTTTTCGGTTATAGGTTACGCAAAATCTTTGAATAAAGGTTTCGTAACGGTGAACCGGTTTTCGTATGTTTCGGTTTTGAAATACCGGTATGGTTTCGGTTCACACAAAAAAAATTTCTTTGTAAAAATATAATTATATTAACAATATAATAGTTATTAAAAAGGCATAACTTACTTAATGTTTCATTCACGCACTTATCTCATTTATATATATCAAAATTAATAATAAAAAATAAAATCAAAAATAAAATACAAAACTAATAACAAAATATCAGGTATCGCAAACAAGACAATGAGTCGGAAAAAATAAAAACAGTTAAACATTTTTCGATTTGAATTATTTTTAACTTGCTTTTTTAATTTTTATAACAAAAATTAATAATAAAACATGCTTTTAAAATTGTATTTTAAAGTTATACCAAGACTCTTGTTTGCAATTTTTAAAATATCAATTAAAAAAAAACGTTTACTTTTTGTTTTTAAATCAAAATTTTAAACAAAAATGTATTTTAAGATGTATGAAAAACCGAAATTAACCCTTATAGATGAAACGGTTACTAAACGGTTATTTCGGTTTACAGAGTTTCGGTTTAAAGGTTTCGGTCAGATGAAAATTTTTTTTTTCGGTTACGGTTTCGGTTACGGTTTCAAATTTCAATCGGTTTTTACCGGTTAAAGGTTACGGTTTCGGTTAGGGTTTTAATCGGTTTTTTAATTAAGAAAAAATTAAAAATAATCTAAAATTATCTTTCTGATTATTTCGGATTATTTTTGATTTTTTTGGCAACTTTGATTGTGTAAATTTAAAGTTATTTGATTTTTACTAATTAGTCATAAATAATCAGAAATATTCAAAAATAATCAGAAATAATCAGAAAAAATAAAAAATTATTCGAAATACTCAATAAGATTATTTTTGATTATATTTGTTTTTTTCTGATTGTTTTTGAATAGTTGTTATAATTTTAGATTATTTTTGATTTCTTGTAATCGTAATTATTAAATAATTGGGCAAAACCGAAAATAATCGTAATATAATTACTAATGATTATGATTACTAATCATTATTTAACAGATATGAATTAAACTTATAATATAAATTATAATAAATATTTGTAGCAATGTTAAATATAATATTTTGGCAAATCCTCAGAATATCTTGAAAAGTTATTTTGCAATATTCAAATATATTTTTATTATACCCTGGGGGTATATTAAGGGTATTAAGGGTATATTAAGTATATTAAGTTTGTTCAACACTATGTAACAGGCAGAAGGAAGCATCTCCGACCCCATAAAGTATATATATTCTTGATCAGCATCAACAGTCGAGTCGATATAGCCGTGCCCGTCTGTCCGTCTGTCCTTATGTCCGTCCGTGTAAGCGAAAGGATCTCAGAGATGGTAAGAGCTAGGAACACCAAATTTGGAATGAAGACTCCCTAAAATGTCAGGCAGAACAAGTTTATTTTAAAATTGTGCAACGCCCACTGTGGGGGCGTAATTCATCAAAAACACCTTTAATTTTAGGGTTTTGAGTTATTTTTTGAATTTTTTTATTTTAACGGGTGTAGGATCATGCCCAGAAGCTAATCACCAACTTTCATCACGATTGGGCCATAAATAGTGAAGATATTAACAATTTTGTCCGAGGTATTTTAATGGCAATTCTATAAATAGAATAGAATTCATGGTCAATTAATTCATTTTACATTTCGTCTGCAAGAATGTTTATCGAATTTGTCATCTTCAATCCAAGTGTGGCGTGGTGGAAGGTTCGAGGTTCGAGTCCCGGTTCTGTCGATGCAAATGATTTTTAATTATTATTTTTTTATTATTTTCATTTTCTTGTTTTTATTTTTAAAATTGGTTTAAATCACTTATCTTATTAAATATGAATGAAGCTGCCACAAAAACGATAGGTCGATATTTGAGGATAAGTACAAAAATTGCATGTGCATCTAATCTTCGGCATGCCGAAGCCTAGGCCCAGGGAATATTACTGTCGAGTGGACTCGACTGTTCCGCTTGTTGTACAATAGTTTTGTCAAGAATACAATATTAGTATTTTAAACAAGGCTTCAAGCCGGCTTTGAACAACTGTTCCTATGAAATTGTTTATCCCGCAACCCCGAACGCAAACCGAATTCCGTTCTTGAATAAGAGTTTCGGAGAGAGAGAAAAGATTACAAAAACTTCAAGCTATTCTAATATCGCACTAATATTTCTGATTTCGAATACATATCTTAATATAATAAGTCATACTTAAATAATTATAATAATTTTATTATTTACAATATTTTCATTTTATTTATTTAAAAATTTAGTTGATTTAAAGTTGAGGAATGCTTTAATAATGAAATGAACTCATGTATTAAATGAACCAAGGTTCGAAATGAAATCTTAAGTTCAGGGGTAGATAAACCAGTTTGCAAATTATTTCTTATTCCTGCTCTATGGCTCGAGCGAACCCTTACTAATATTATGGTGTTTTCCAACCTTGATTAAAATATATTTTTGTTGTACAATAATTTAGTCAAGAATACAATAAAAATATTCTAGTTGCGGTGATAAAATTCAAAGTATTTTTCAATTGTTTTGATTTTCAGCTCAAAAGTTTTAATATGGTTTATCCAGATATTTAGAAAACATTTCAAATTTCAAATATGAAAATCAAATAAATAACTAAAATTTTCGAGAAGCTAAATAGTTTTCTTAATCAAATTTCAAATTCAGAATACTTGTATAAATTCATGTTGCCATACATTATGACTGACTTATCAAATAAATAACTAAAATTTTCGAGAAGCTAAATAGTTTTCTTAAGCAAATTTCAAATTCAGAATACTTGTATAAATTCATGTTGCCATACATTATGACTGACACTCAGAAAAAGTGTTTGTGATTTTAGCTTAGAAGGCAGAAAATCTGCAGAATTGCTGGCGGCTCAATTTCGTTTTCCTGCAATTTGCGATGTCGAGCTGTCGACGCTGTGTGTTTGCGAGCAAATCAAGTTTGACAAATGAAATGATTACACAAAGTAAACACAAACCACCTGTCAGAGAGAGGAGCTGCAGCCTGCACAAAAAAACTTGCCCAAAAGCCAAACAAAGACCTAAGCGAAAATGCAGTGGAAAAGAGGGAAGTAAGTGGAAGCGTGGAAGGGGATGGGAGTGGGCTAACGGATTGGGGGATTGGGGTAAAAGGAAAGTCAGCTAAAAACATGACAACATTTTACAAGCGGAAAGCCAAAGGAATATTATAAGCAACAACAACGACAGTTGCCGAAAGCAGAATGCCAAAACCGAAACGAACCAAACCAAACCAAACCGCACCACATCGCACCGCACCGCACCTCCCCGAAAATGCATGCCTGCAAAATGGCAATGGCAACACTTCCGCTTCCGGCGCTGCAGGCGTCATCGCACAGTTGGCAAAACGTTGAGCAAACTCAAAGGCAGCGCCGACAGCCGAACCCGAAACATAACAAAGCTTGTTAGTGTTCGTCCCCATAGTGCTGACAACAACAACAACAACTACAAGAATGCGAAACAATTTTTGAAATTCCATGTGCCACTTTGACAGACTAACAAATACCTTACAAGTATTAAGCTAAAAACCAGAGCTTGCAAATAACAGTTGACCCTTTCAAACTGTTCAAAAATAACTCTCATTTACTGACTTTTTGAGCAAAGAGTCAGAGATGAACCGTTCACATAGTATTTTGAACGAATCGATCTTCGCTCAGCAAACAATCTTTTTATTTGTTCCCCTTTTGCACTGGTTATTCCCTGACCGTTTTGATGTGAGCGAAGAAGATAAATCTCGTTTGCGTTTGTATGCGTCTGAGCGTTTGTCGTCTCGTCAATTGTCTTTCTGATTTAAGTGCGTTCGTTAATAAAGGAAATATGGGCCGTTGTTGAGTTAAATGCAGAATAAATAAATAAATATATATGTACAGATAATTGAAATATTGAGAAATTATGTATTTACAAATTATTAAAATAATTTGCAGGTCAGATATTTTTCAGGAGTTTTATGGAAACGAGAGGGCCACATTGTAAACAAGGCAAAGTGAAGAAAATAAAACAAAACAACCGTTTGCGCTGAGTAATTCATTTTTTCTCTCCTTTGCTGACTGTCAATATGTGAGCGCTCAATCGGTTCACTCTCTACAAATTGTTATTGAAAGAGATTTACTAGAATAGTTTAACTCAGCCTACTCAACCGAAAACAAATAGTAACAGAATCGAATTTTTCGTCTCAGAGAGAGAGCAAGCGTGAATGTTTTTTTCGGTTTTTTTCGTGAGTAGATCGCAAAGGGAAAAACGGTCAACTGTTATTTGCGAGCTCTGCTAAAAACTGTTGACAGCATGCACAAAGAAACAAGAATATCAAAACTTATAAAAATGCTTTTGTTTTAAATGCATTACATTACAAGAATATCAAGAAACATAAATTAACATATCAGTTTTGAAAAATATAAATAATTAGAATGTAGTGTAGAAAAAATACATTTAGATACGTGTTTTTGTGAACGGGTAACTTAACTAAACTTTTCATAGAGTAAAGTAAATCCATTATTAATAAATAATTATTCAAAATATTTATCTAAGAAATTTAGACGATTTGCAATCGCACATTTAAGAATTCTTAAATATATCTCACAATTAAAAAGTTATGTGTAGATATAGTTTTGAAATACGTGTCATTAACTAAACTCAAGAAAAATGGATCAGCCTTTGTTGGTATTGCAAGGGTATAAAAACAAAAGCCTCTGGGCAGGGGACCAGACATGAAAAATGGCGACAAAACGAACAAAAATTTTAAACGCTTTTAATATTAAAGCGCTGGGATAGAGAGACACAAAGGGGCCGAGGCAGAGGCAGACACTCAGCTCAATGTTGCCACCGGAGGTGGCACCGCCAACAAAATGCAACACGGCAGAAACTATAAAAGTAACAACAACAAGCAGAGCAACAACAAACGATAGGCATGCGGTGCATGCAAAAAGCCGCGACTGTCTGAAAGAACAACGACAAAAAGTGTAGGGAAAATGGAAGGAAAAAAGTAAGAAAATCCAGAATAGGGCCAGGCAGCTAGCTAGCTCTATGCCTCAGGACCAGGGCCTGTTCTGGTGCTGGCTACATTCTTCTGATGCCAGGGCTGGGATTCGTTGGTAGATTCCATGGAACGTTGGCTTCTGGCCCTCTTCGTGACGAAAATGTTTCGCTTAACTGGATTTTCAAATATTTATTGCAACAAATTATTTTGCTGGTTACATGTCTCTCCCTCCCCAACCCTCTGTTTATTCCTTGCCATTGTTTTTGAGTGGTTTTTATGGCCATTTAGTTTGTTTCATTGCAGCGCGAGGATTTGCAGTTGAGTTACGATTCTGTGACTATTTGCAACAATTTTCAACAAATTAGTATATTGCAAAAAATGGGCAATTCATTAGGTGAGAATATAATATGAAGCAGTTAAATGGAGCAATACGAAACATATTCTTTTTAAAGAATTCTCAATTATAATGTACTGCAGTTTTTTAAAACTAAGTGAATTCATAATTATAATTATAATTATACAATAAAATTAAAGAATTATTTATACAAACAAATAAAATGAATGTTTAAATTCATGTAATAACTAACAGAATTTATAATAATAAGAAAACAATAAATTAAAAAAAAAGAATTTTATATACACAAATAAAATAAATATTAAATTTTTAATAAATCTGATTTCAAGAGTCATTTTTGTATATTTTAATAAAAAACTAAATAATAGTTTCTATATCAATTTCAATATCAATACCAATTTTTATAAAAGAAGTTATTCTTTTGTTTATTAGCTTCATTTCATTTGATATTGATTATTATCAGATTACAAGCTTGCATCTCGTCTCCTCCCTAATACTTCCTTATCAGTCTCGCATATCAATTCTCTCTCCTCCACTCCACAAGTCAAAGTTTCACGTAAACAAACAAACAAACGTGGATGTCGTTAAATGTTAAAGTATTTGCAGTAGACAGAAACAGAAACAGAAACTGAAACAATTTCTAATTACATCAAATTAAGCACACACACGCTGCAAGTTGTGAAGTTGAGTAACGGGCTCCGGTTGCAAACACGACAAATGCACGGGCCAAACTTGCACTTGATGCGTTCAAAACTTTTGCGAGGGCTGCCAGAAGCTGACAATTGATGGCAACACTGACAACAACGACAACGAGAACGACAACGGGGACGAGAACTGCGACAACAATGCGACGAACAACATTTCGTGTCAAATCGTTTGATAACGTTGCTTAACGTAAGCGTAAAGACGTAAACAATTCGCGTAAGCTCGCCAAAAACCCGCGTTACATTTACACAGCAATATTTTGGTTGAACTTCGAGCACAAAGAACGCATAACCGTCCGCACAGAAGGAAAACCGATGCACGACTGAACGTGAATGGCGTTGACTCGATTGGTGGAATTGCGGAGGTCTCACAACAAACGAACGCTGCGCTTCGTTTCTCTTCGTGTCGTGCTCGTGTCGCCGTCGGCATTTCGAAATTCGAAACAGCGACAATAAGAGAATCTTTCGTGTCGAAACAAAGAGCTGCACTGGAAGGATTCGCAGCATTCTTAGCGAGCGAGAGAGTGAGAGGCGAAGAGAAGAGCTTACCTGCGAGACTGTTAAGTATTTGCCTCAGTTGCTTAGTGCTTTGATAGGCGCGCAGTTGATTGGTTACCTTAGTTTAGTTCTCGATGCGGCAAATGCTTCGCATAACCATTAACTAAACTTATGGCGAATGTAAAGCACATCCAACTGTAACATTCAATAATAAAACTCTGACTGTCAATTTAAATCCATCCTAATTTAAAAAGAAACTACCAACCTAAGACTGAAGACAATGCTACGGGAAATAACTATTCACTAATGACTAGAAAATAACCTGTGTCTAACCATACAATATCGTGAATCGTGCTCAAACTGTGAACGCTAGATGGCGCCAGTTTCTCACTATGGCAAATATTTTAATTTCTTGAATAATTACCTTCTTTATTATGAAACTTGACGAAATATTCCTGCTAGATAGATAAATTTTTCAAATGAACGAATGTGTGCTCAAAACAGCAAATTTCTAGTCCCCATTTAAGGATTTATCTACTTCATTTGCACATGCATATGTACATTGCCTTTAAATTTTACATGATACCTAAATAAATAATTTAAGCTTTAATCAAAGGCTAAATTCAAATAATATAAATTACAATTATTTATTATTTTTTTTATTAAAAAAAATATTTATTAATGAAAAAATGAAATATCTAGTTCAATCTTTCCAGAATTCTTTGTATGGTCGACTTACAATAAGTAGAATTTCCTTAAGATACAATTCGGGGTTAATAATCAACTCTTTTATTTAGATACTAATTAGGCAACTTGAATGTTAACAAACTATGCACAACTTGTTTGATGTAGTCAAATTAGCAAGCGGATTTAAAATACATAGCTACATAAATTGGCTTATCTGCCAAGCACACAGAAACTGTTGTGTGGCAGGCGACTGTGGCAACAACAACTGCCGACAAGCTACTGGCTGAAGAGGCAACCACAATAAAATTATTCCACATACGCAGCGTGGGCTGTCGTCATTTAGATAAACATTGCTCGGCAACTTGAATCCTGAAGCTACTCGCACAATGAAAACTATTACACTATATCAGCAAAATAAAACTGTGGAAAGGCCTTTGTTTCAAGTCAAATCCATGAAAAATATTTAAGGCAACGACTGTTGCGAAAGCTTGACCAACATTTTATCAGAGAAAAGCGGCAACAGTTTTCCTCGGCCAGGCATCATTTTTCAACAGAAACAAAAATAGAACCGAAAAACAAAAAGGGAAGAAGGAAAAGGGACCAACAACAGGACAACGGGGCAACGTTGATGACGACGATGATGGTGGCAACCAACAACGTTGACAAACGGCAACGTCACAATTTGGGGTGTCGAGGTCAACCGGAAAACTGACCCTCGCCGGACTGCCCTAAGCCTCCCTCCCTCCCTGGATAATATTTTGAGGCACTGTTTAGCTACTTGTCGAATCCATTTCAAAGCGCATTAAAACGTATTTAGAGGCTTAGGCTTAAAGTCTGCTCATTTAGAAACTGTCCATAATAAAAAACAATTGTTCCATTTTTTATAATCATAAATTTATATACGAACACAATATTTATAATGGTAAATACATGAAATTTAAAAGTTTAGTAATAAAGAATTTTAATAATAAATAATGCAAAAACTATAAGAGCAACGCTTGCCTTGAAGAATTTTCTTTTTAAAACATTTTAATTAATACATAACTGAGAAGCATGAATAGCCAGAGAAATATTAATCGACTGCTTTAAAAACTACTATTTTATATTACAGAATTGTTAAAAATACAGAGCTATGAAAAATTAAATTGAAAATGCCAAAAGACAAATTATTTACAAATTATTTAAATACCCAAATTTTATTCAAATTCTATTATAAATAATGTCGAGATTTTCATTAATAAGGTATCATTGTGCCTGAAATTTGAATATACTATATTTTTTTTATAAATTGTAAGTAAATAATAGACCATACTTAAATCATATCCACATTAAAAAAAAATTGGCGAGTTTCTAGGTTTATATACATATATTTTATTCAAACATATATAATATAATATTAATCAGATGGTTTGCTCTTGGTAATTTGTTTAACGCATTTTTATTGCCCTTTCTTTTGACTCGAACTTTAAGTCAAAGAACTCAAAGAACTTTCCTTAATCCTGTTGTTGTTGGACAAATCTCAAGTTACAAAACGAAAAAAAGCGAAGCTCGGCAAAGCTTTGTATTGCGAAATAGAACCGTTCGTTTTTGGCAGCAGTATAACCCCTACAGCTACCCGTACCCCTACCCCTACCACACTTTGACCCTCATTCCCTAAAAGCACCCTCTGGTAGGGCATTTAGCTGTATTTGAACGGTGTCGCTGCTGCTGATGTCGTGCAAGAAACGACACCCAAAAGTGCGGGCATTAAATGAAAGTTGCACTTGCTTTGCCATTTCCTTTTTCGCACAGCATTTTCTTTTTTTCTCCGATTGGCGTAAATTGCAAGGGCATAAAAAAGCGATAAGTAGGGGTGGAGAAGCAAGTGGAGATGGAGCTGGTAATGCAATCCTTTCTTTTGCAATTGTTGCTGCCTTCGCCTTCGACAAAACAGCACCCAAGTGGCAAGTGTCAATTGATTTCCAGGGATGTGGCACTGGCCGTGACACACCCTGTATGTGTGTGTGTGTGCTTGTGTGTGTGTGTGCGTTTGCTTAAAGCGCATTAGCAGGAACAACAACAGAAAATAAAGCCAGAGAGAGCGCTGATTGCATTAAAAGCGCAAATAGCTGCTAAAATTCAAAAGCTCGACAAATATGCAAGGGAACACCAACAAAATAAAAGGCTAGAGTCTTAGCCAAGCAGCTTACCAAAATGTGAGACAGACACAAAAGCAAAATGCTCTCATTTATATGGCTCAAAACAGTTGAGCAGCTATCACAGTTCCAAAGTCCGTTTAGGTACTTAGCCAAGCTACAGTTGACCATGTCTCTGCCCCATTCCCGTCTCTTTGCCCCACTCAAAAGCTGTCTACAGTCTAGACCCAATATTTTTTGTCAATTTTTGGCAGGGCTGTTGTAACATTTGCCTTTTGTTGTGCCTTCTGGCTGGCTTCAAAGGCACACAAACTGAGTTGGACTGCAGTCAAAGTCAAATTACGAGAATTAGCAAAGGGCTGTCCAAATGCCTCTTAAAGCCGCATTTTAATGGGCCAGGTTCTCTTTTTCTTCTTCTACTGACAACTGCAAGGTTAAATTTAACTGAAAAAAGACGGTTTTAAATTAAAGTTAAGATTGAAGTTAAGTTCAAGAATCTAAGAAAAAATTGTCTATAAAACTTATAAAGACTTTAAAATATAATAAATTAAAAAAAAACTGATATGGAAAGAAGAGGATCTGAAGTTTAATTTAAGTTCCATTTTGATGTGATATGACTTTATTATGAATCCCAAAATTACAATGAAATCTATTACATTTACCTTCTGATCCAACTTGTATTTCTTTCAAATAATGTATATTTTCAATATTTACCAATAAAACCTAACAATTTCCCATTATACGAGTATTAAAATACTTTGCTTGTTTTCGAAAATTTATTTGATTCTGCGACAGATACATATAAATTTCCTATTATATTTGCCCCAATTTCAATGAGATGGATATTGAATTACATATTTCACTCTTCGAAAAAAGAAAGATTCAAACTCTTCAAACTCGAATAAAAATAAATCGCAGAGCGAATTTTGTGTGTCGGACACAAGTCCACACTTAAATAAATCAGATTAATGTGTACTTAATATTTGCCATTAAGTTTTTATTACATTCGCCCACACACACGCACATGCACACTCACATACGCACACACACACACAGGTAGTTAAGAGATGGTGAACAGGTACATAAATCGGGGAAACCCGTTAAAGCCAAATAAAATATGTCTATTGGTTGCGATCAAATAAACGGTTCGGTATGCCTATTATTTCACGACGATTCTAAAGGGAGGATTTCATTTAGAGGAGGGGAAAAAATCATTGAAAGTTTGTTGAATAAATTGTCTGTAGTCTGAAGTGAAATGCATATTGAAAACTTGTTTAAATAAAAAAAACATATTTTTATGAAAAAAGGAAATGAAATGCATATTGAATATATATTTGTAGCATACTTTTAGGTAAAGAATAAAAAATAAATATATAAATTATCAAATTTTTAACACGAATTTGAAGGAATTGGATAAATAATTAAAAAAATATATATAAAAAGTAGAAATAGATACACATAATTTTTAGTACACAACCCCAAGATATTTTTGAGAAATCATTAAGAAATCATTTAAAAATCGTTAAGGAATCCTTAGAAATTTTAATTGAAGGATATTTCGGTACAGAAGGGAACTGATATTCTGAAGTTTAAAAATATTTTATGTTTAAATCTGAAGCTGAAATAGTTTATAAATTAACATTTTGAATAAGAATTTACAGTCAATCACTGTGCTGAGCTTGGTCAAACTTTAAATTCAGGCAGTTAAAGGAGAAAAGGCAAAAACCAAAACAAGATTCAAGTTCAGACGAGGCCAATATATTTGTGGCATTGCCCAGTCGAGCTCTACCAGATATTTCCTCTGTTTGGTTTTTACAACTCGGCACGCGGACTTCCTCCTTTATTTGCGGATAAATCGAGCGCCCAGCTTCTGTGTGTTTTCAATCCTATCGCAACCAATTTGCAAGGGCTTTTTCCGATGCATTCCACGCTATGGTCGGACTGGATTTCTAGTTCTGTTGCATACCGTTGTTCTTGGCGTATTTTCCATGGCATGCTTTGGGTTTTTGGTTTGCTGCTACGTGAGTTATGCATTCGTGATTAGTGGCCTTCTATGGAAGGCAGCCATAATTGTGTCCGATCTGAGAATCAATGCCGGCAGAGCAACAGGAAACGTCAAACACTTCAGCGACTACAAAAACAATGTGCTCAAGTGGCAGCTGTGTGGCAAGCAACAGACGTCGTACTATTAGCAGTGTGTGTTGCCATTGTTAGTTGTCGTTGTCATTGTCAACGATAATAACAACAAGTGCAGCAGCAACAACGAAAACAACGACAACAAGAACATGACCAACAACAATAGGGCCAACATTGCATTTCCAGCTACAAACAATCTCAAATATTTCTATTTACCGACAATTTATGGCCCTATTCGCATTGACTTCGAGATGTTTGCTAATGGGACATGGGTATATTGTTACGCCCTCAGCTGTAGATCTAAGCGTATTCCAACAGTGGCTGCGATTATGGTATTTACGGATTTTCAGTGCTATTTTATTGCAGTATTTATGAAAAATATATAAAGATAGATATAGATATTACTATAATATATGATATAAATACTTGTAATCGGTTCTATCCAAATTTGACATAATTACCTGCCGACAAACTTAAAAAGTTGCTTTAATTTAAAGAATTTTAACTAAAAGATTTGATTTTCTTTAGCAAGCTGAATTCAAATGTCGCCGCATAGCTTGTGATAATGAAATGACTTTAAGCTCCCACTGTACGCATAAGACAAGTGCAACACATGCATAAATTAAGCAGCATTGGGAGAGTCCGTCGATTGGATGGATGGGGAAGGCGAGGGGAGTGGCAGTGGGAAAGGGAATGGGAATGGGGCTATGGGATATATGGCATGTGGTGGTGGCAGGTGGCAAGTTAACTGTTGGTGTTGTTGCTCAAGCGTGCATGTACCCTATTATAGATACAGTCAGACATTATCAGTGCCTCGACACACACATATACACACACACACATACATATACACACACATACACACAGGTGTATGCATAAAACATGTCTCGGCACATTGGCAGCAAATTGAATCAATAATATCCAATCATGGGTTAACAATGCGAATTGATTTCAAGGCAAGCATGCCACATGCTCGCAGGATACATAGGATGCTTGTGCTCCAGCCATATGCAAACATGACAGCCCAAAAGATAACAACAACAATAACAGTTGCAACAACAGCAGCAACAACAACAGCTGCAATAGCAGCTGCAACAATTGGCCGCAAGTCAGAGCCCTTTTAGCCTTCATTCTCGAAACAGCTTCATCTAACAAGTGTTCATGTAAATATTAATTAAGTTTTGGCTTATGTTTTTGTGCTGCAGACAGACAGACAGACATGACCATGTTGGACTCCATCCTGTTGCAGGTGTAAGCGTCTGTGTTATCAGCAATATTAGTTGCTTAGTTAACTGCAACCTTTGGCCTTTGTTTAATCAACTGACTCAACTCGGGTTGGCTCTAAGTATCTGCCGCATGTTTCTCTGAGGGAATGTTATTTCATTCAATTAGTTGACAAAGAGTTTCATTTAATTTGACACTAATTTGCAATATACTTATATGTTGTTGTTGTTATTGTTCGTCTTCGTCTTCTTCTTGTTGTGGTTGTTCACAAGCATGTTTGTTGACTTACAGCAGACACTGTACAAATGCAAATAAATAGGTTATCAGTTTAAAGTGACTTTGCCTCAAGTTTATAAGTTAATTAATTTACTGCATTTTGAGTAGATGAATGTGTTACACATTGCTTAACTCAATTACCAGATTGAAAACTTTATTTGCATTAAATATGTATTTGTGTAGCATTTTTGTTAGGGATTGCTGTCATTCTTTTATGAAAGGTAAACTTCGAAATGAAATAATAAAAATTATTATGCAAAGTAATTTTGTTTTTCCTACGCATTGCAGTTTCATTGAAGTAAACTATTGAAAATAATTGTATATGGAAAGTATTACATACTTAAATGCCAAAATATATTATGAATTGATGCTGATAAGTATTTAAAAAGCATCCATTTCTTAAATTTAATTTAAATTTTTACTCCAAACACAATATTCAAATGGCTATCGCATTTATGTAAATTAGACTAGTAAAATTTTAATATTGCCCTTATTGAAACTATTCATCCAATTCAATTTGTGCGTCAGTTTAGTGCGAAACTTTTAAAGGACCATAAAAATTATACCGACTACAAATGCAATTTGTAAAACTTTAAGTACCAAATGGTGTCGCCAACTGCCGCGAACTGAAACTGCAACTGCAGCAGAAACTTTTCGCATTTTCATTACAAGTTGCACTCAAATCACATCAATGCAATGTAACCTCAATTCAAGCTTGTGTATCTACATAATTTGCAGAACAATTCATAAAAGTATAATGCATATTCACAGTCTTAAACGAGTCTTAAAAACTTAATAGAATTTAATTGAAAGAATAACAATTCACAGACTCAGCTTTTCGTTTAGAGTGTTCAAATCATTCAAACATGATTGAAATGTGAATTTACCTGAAATAAGATAAATTAAAAACTTCAAATATTAAGATGAAAAATCAATAACAACTAGTACATATAATCCAATATTTTATAGACCAGAAAATCGTATTTTTAAATAAGATCTTTGTTCCCAGTTTTGAAAATTCCGAGCTCTGTCAGCTGTATCCTCCTGTACGGAAAGCTGTTATAACTTCAATTTAAAATTATTTATTTTGTCATTTATGTGCAATATATACTATTTTATAGTAGCACATTTCGCTTGGGAGTTGAGTAGAGAATATTTATACATTTATTATTTATATCGGTTGAAATTATAACAAATTTGTATAAGTTGATTGCCATCTTCTATTAAGAATCAAATGTGAATAATATTGTTGCAATTAATTCATTCGTTCAAAGTGAAATTGCATCTCGCTTACGTAAATACCGGAATAATACCGGAACAGGCTACTGGATTGCCTGTAAATATTTTTATTTAAAGTAATTGTCAATAGAAGAAAAAACAAACAAGAGAATTTTTTGATACTTACCACGGACCAAAACACCGAGCACAAAGACGGTGGCAATAAAAAAAAAACTGCATGATTTCGGATTGTTCTATGAAGACTCGAGTGGAACTGATGCTTTACAGAGTCGACATCGAATCTTATATTGGATTTGTCGTCATATGTATATACATAGATATGTTCATTTTTTTTAATATTGACACTGAGGATTTTCCATCTGGCTATACAGTGGCTCACAGCTTAAAGTATGCACCCTTTTTTTACTTTAACAGCTATGTAAGTCAAGTCTTTACAGTAAAAAAAATATATTTGGAAAGGTCGTTTAAATTCCGATTGAATGTTGCAAACATTTCCTTAACCCATTAAGTACCCTTCGAAAAATTCGAATTTATGTAAAAGTCACTTATCAAAACTTTTTTCCTCGATTTTTTACAAAAAATATTTTAATGCAAAAAAATTTTTGGAACAATTCTAAGAGTAATTTTCGCAAAAATTTTTGATAGTATTTTTTATAATTCTTTGAAAATCCTAAAAATTACCATTTTAACCCATTTTTTCTCGTTTTCAAAAAATTTTAAAAAATGCTAACAATATTTTTGAAAATTTTTTTTGCAGTTAATTACTCTTGAGCTGTGAGCCTTTGAATATTTAATGATGGTGAAAAAAATTATTAGTTAGAAAAATTAGGAGGTGGTAATACAAAATCTACGTCGTTGAGGAATTTCTTGCCTGTCGCAGGTGGTTAATTCCTATCAGAAAGTGCATTAAAATAATTAATATTTTTATCAAAGTACATCCAATTAAATTCTGCAGAAAATCTTTTAAAGTCCTTAATTTCCTCATTTATATTTATCGAATATTATATTACTTTAAGTATTTGGTGACAAAGTTAATACACCCCTTTACTTTTTTTAGGATACGGGGTCTTAAAAATGTTTGTAATATCTTCACTACTATTTTAGTAGTCTATTTTACACACTTCGTGCTGCTTTCGTCACTAGCGCGGACTGCCGTCCGCAGTGACTTAGCAATTGACTAGACTGATTTCAAATACGTATTGCTTTAAAAGTCAACATAAATGAGGTATGGGGACAACAATGAAATATGAAGGAAGAATTTCACATCAGTTTCGTACAAATTCATCACAGATCTAGTCAACTGCCGGCTGCAAAGCAACTTTCACATTTCGAAACGGAATTTATGAAAATACGAATATTTGGGCATCCATCTGTAAAATACAAGTGACAAGGGTAAACAGCGGATGCAGACTCGAAACAACTTATATAACTGTGTTTGTAACTCTCAATTTGTTTAGCTATAATACTAGTGAGAGAACTATCATGGGATACGATCTATCGTTGATCATCGGTCATGTGGATGAGGAGCTGCTCTGCCCCATTTGCGCCGATGTGCTGGAGGAGCCGATGCAGTCGTCCAGCTGCGAGCACGCTTTCTGCCGCTACTGCATCGAGAAGTGGATGCAGGAGAAGCAGATCTGTCCCGTGGACCGATCGGACCTACTGCCCATCCACCTGGTGCCCGTGTCTCGCCTCATGCGCAACATGCTCGGCCGCTCTGAAGATCAAGTGCAGCTTTGCGGAAAATGGTTGCACGGCGGTCTTGGCCCTGGACGAGTTTCGCAATCATGTGGCGCACTGCCAGAACAATCCCAAGGTGGTCATCATGTGCACCAAGGGCTGTGGCATGAAGGTGCCCAAGGACGAGCTCTCGAAGCACAACTGCGTCTTCGAGTTGCGCGAGCAGCTCAAGGACCAGATCAGCGAGATAACCGAGCTGCGGGATCTGCAGGCGCACCAGGAGCGGCGGCTCAGCGAGCATCGGCGTGAGCTGGAGCTAGTTCAGTACTATATATCCGCGCTGCGCTCAACAAATCCCGTGATCCGCAATGTCGGCGACCAGCTCGACCGCTACTCGCTGATGCGCTGGGGGCGTGGCCTGCCCCTCGCCTCGGTCCGCACCTGGGGCAGCCTGATCTCCACCCCGGACACGCCGATGCACATGATGGTGCGGGAGGGGCTGCGGGCCAGCGGCTGTCCCCTGCACCTGATCAACGGCTTGATGGACTGCTGCTACGAGGACAGCTGGCCGGAGGGACTGACCACGCTGGAGATGCGTCGCCTGAACCTGCATCGACTGGCGCAGTTCGTGACGCGACTCCTCCCGGTCCTGATGACCGGCAAGCCCTGCGTCGTCATCCTCGGCGGGGACAATGCGCACATGCCGGAGAACCTGCGTCCGACCTTGGGTATCATCATGATCTTCGTTGACGGCGTCGATGAGACGCATTCGGAGCCGACACCGCTGCCAGACAGCGACTACCTGTAGGAGTAGTCAGCCTGGATCTGTGGAGCTTCCCTGTGTTAGATCGGTCAAAATTATATTTGGATAAACAATGTGGCTGAGAGTTGTTCCTTTGGGTTTTGCTTCTTACTCGCATTGAAATCGGAATAGGGCTAGGCACTTGCAATGTTGCAATTGTGCGCGATTGAAATTGAGTCATCTAAATTATGAAAGCGTTTTCCCGTTTCTCAGTTCTCGTCTCGGTTGGAAGGAAGCAACACAGAAGCCTTTCGCATTAACGAAAAATTTAATAATGTCAAAAATTAATTAAAGATATTTGCGGTTCAATTTTGTACACTTTATAAATTTGGTTAATATTATTAAAAATGTTTGCTCCAATCGAAAATTTAGTAATATGGCAAATGGAATCTATAAAGGAACCTGCGTTTATTTATTCGTATTTCTTCTTATCGCTTAAGTGAATAAGATTGCTACTTAAGATTAAAGCACTAGTCCCTATGGGACATTCTATCAAAAAAATCATAATTTAATAATGAGAATTATTTTGATCTGTTAATATCAAGATCAAAATTATTCTCATTGTTAACTGCTTTTCTTATTTATAATAATTTGTTGTATTTTATGGTATATACATTAGAGTGCATCGATTTTTTTCACCAAAAATGGTAACCCATTTTCGTAATCTGTGGTCAATTCTAAGATGTTTTTACGAAGAAACCATAGTTCTAAAATGAATTCCTGGTCCGCGCTTTTTGAGTTGAAAAATTCACTTTTTTGAACAATTATATCTCGGGTGTTTATGGTCCGATCCTGACAAATTTGGTGTCAGTACTCTAGTTAGGACCAGGACTTTCAAAATTTCACAGAACCAAAGGACGAAATGTCCTTTAAACATCATTTTCATCCTTGGAACGGCGATTTCGAGATTCGTCTCTATCTTAAAAAATTAGTCCGAATTAAAACTATTTTTTGGCACAAAATAAAATTTTTTTTTTTGAACCTGTAATTTTTATTTAAAGAAAATGTAAAACCTATTTTAATACAGTTTTAACACAATTTTAATAAAATATGTGTTACATTTTCTGTTAACAAAAAATACAGGTTCAGGGGAAATAAAATTTTTTTTGCCTAAAAATAGCTTTAATTCTGACTAATTTATTGGTATAGAGGCGAACCGCGAAATCGTCGTTCGAAGGATGAAAATTATGTTTAAAGGACATTTCGTCCCTTTTTTCTGTTGAATTTTAAAAGTCCTGGTCCTAACAAAAGTATTGACACCAAGTTTGTCAGAATCGGACCATAAACAATCAAGATATAAATTTTCAAAAAAAATGAATTTTTCAACTCAAAAAGCGCGGACCTTCATTCAATTCATTTTAGAACTATGGTTTCTTCGTGAAAACATCTTAGAATTGACCACAGATTACGAAAATGGGTTACCATTTTTTCATTTTTTCGGGCCCATACAATTCGATGCACTCTAATATACATATATAGTATATATGCATATATATTCGTAATTTTCATACAATAAGTGCCTTTTTCAAAAAATTATAAAAAATACTAGCATAGAAATATTTGATATTTTTCTCCAGTTATTATTTAAATTGTTTAAAGAAACTTTCTGCATCAAAACATTCTTTTAAAAAATCGTGGAAAAAAGTTGAAAAGTAGACGTTTACAAAAATCAAAAGTTTCAATGGGTACTCAATGGGTTAGGGAAAGTATTGTATCATTCAAAAGGAATTCAAAAGACCTTTCCACTGATACCAAACTTTACATGAAGTAAGCTCAAAATTTGGCTGGAACTAACTTTAAAGGGTGCCAAAATACTTTTAACCACCGCACACTGGGCCGGATTGCCGAATAAGTGGCATAAAGTCGAAAATAGCATATATCGAGCTGAAACTTGGCATATTTATTGAATATACCACTCTAAATATTTAAGCAATATTTTGAGTCAGCTTGACCACGCCTACCCCGACTGCCCATATAAGACAACATGACGTATACGTGATTTAAATTATATTTACATACAAACAAGCACATCTAGAAAATAAAGCCATCGGAAAAGCCGCAAAAAGCCGCAAACCGGATTGTTATTATATTTTTATGAATAGGTTCTACTTTTTTTCAACATACATTACACATCGCAGAAATACGCAGAAGACTTTTTTTTCACTACAGAAGACGAACACTTTGGTTAAATTTTTTCTTATTGAACAACACAAAACAATACACATATTATCACATATAACAAGTTTTGACACAAAATCTTTTCATTCAACTCCAATTTACATACCTCGGTATTCAAAATCCATTTTTAATAATAACCAATTTGCTTATCGTGTGGAATTGCCAAGCGCACAAAGTCGACAAAAGTTTGCCGCCAATTTTGTCACAAAAGTCAGCTGTTTAATCGGCTGACTTTGGAGCTTGATAAAAAATGCCAGGGCTGCATTTTTAGCAAAAATATTTATTGATGCTTTCTACAGAGGGAATCTAGTAAATATATGTTAAATAAAAATGTAGATTTGCTTCAATTAAATTTTCGACTTTATGCCACTTATTTGTCAATCCGGCCCAGTGTGCACCGCTGCATATAATGTTTTGTATTAATTCATAGAACTGTGTCTCACTAATTTCTTTTAAATTGTGGTTGCTTTTATTTCTTTTCAAGCTATGTGGCAGATAACATCACATGTAAAGAAATGATTATCGCAGCAGAAAGGCTTCTAACCGTTACTAAGGTTTTTAATTATATTATATATTTATATTTATTTAATAATTTGGTAAATATTTTATTTTTTTTTTTGTAATATGAAATTATTAGTTACAATTTCTATATTGACTAATTTCTGCATGCATGTATAACATCTCACACTTCAATTATTTCCATAGATATGAGCTGGACAAAACTTTTGTATATTTATGGTTCTAAGCGAGCTAAAAGTTACGAGTATGTAAATCTGTAGTCTTGAGGCTTAAACAGAAGGCGCCTTACACTGCAGTGTTGTCATCATTGTCACTCTTGTTGGTTGGGCAAATAATAATTTACTAAATTTTATTTATAAAGTGAAATTTTAACAAATTAACTGCGAATGGGAAAGCCACAAAGCATACAAATAAACTAAATCCAAGGCCCGTCCCTGTCCCTGTCTTTGTCCCTGTCCTGACCCGGTTCCTTTTGCCAGGACCCAATGGTTTGCCATTGAGTATCGTATGAATAGTAAATTTTGCTCAAACACTCAAGAACACACAAGCATGCTTGCAACAACATATTGTTATGTCCAAATATTTACACTATATCAACTATATATGCAAACACATACAAACAGATACACACACACACACACTCGCATAACTGACAATGACAATTTCTATATGTACGCAAGTCGGAATTTGGTTTTAAATTTCATTTCGTTTGGATATAAATCTTCATGTTTCCCTCAGTTGGCATTTTTCATTGTGCGCACACTTTTTGTGACAACTGTACATAGCTACTATCTATCGTTGTTCGCTTGGACTTCTGTCAAATTTCTAAGCTTCGTTGAATTGCAATTCCACTTGGCCATGCATTCAAAGTGTGAGAAGTGAGAAATCTCCCAGTTGCTTATCTTCGAGAACAGCTGCTACTCGAACTCACAATCGGTTTACGGGTTTTGTTTGAATTTTTGATTTGCATTTCACTTGTGAGCCAAGAAAATATTGTATGTAGTTGCAATGGGCTTTATATAAATAAAAAGGAATTAGAAAAACTACACTACAGTTATATAAGTTCTTAAAAAGTTTTCAGCATAACTGCATTAATATTTATTTATGACATTAGGTTTAGAAAGCACATAAAAGCTTAAGATTTGATTGATCAGCTGCATGAGTATTGAAATAACTTTAAGCTCTGAATAAATTTTGCTTCAATTAATACGTTGTGTGATATATACATATATATATAAAGTAATTCAGCTGATTAGTTAGAACCGTTGAAATAAATTTAAATTAAGGCTACAACCACATTGTGAGATCTGTCAATTTCAGTTGGTGATGCGTATTAGAATATTATCAACAGTTTTCGTTTGACTTCGTTTCGATAAAACAAACTGAACTAGACAATTGAAAACACACCCAATGAACCAGGCTAATTTAATAAGTCAAACACAACAATATGCATACGCACACACACACACACACGCACACACATACGTAGTTAAAGGCCTAGAATAATATTTTTCCAATTGAACTAACGCCAAATAATGATAATCAACACTTCCGGTTTGCTAGACATCAACGCAGAGCGACAAAGGACATACAGACACCACAACCAACAACTACACTTATGGCATCCATGAATACATACATACGTATATGAGAGTGTGTGTGTATTAGTGTAACGAGCTACAAATGTTTACCGCAAAATGTATATTTGCATTTATATTTGTTGTACTCGTCGTGTTGTCATTTTATTGCAAAAAGTGAACGTGACACATTTGCCTCAAGTTGTCAGCGATGTCGACTTGTTTCCTGCACTCTTATCTCACGATTATCCTGTCACAGGATTCTTCTCCTGCCGAAGCTGACTGGGCACTTAAATGAGAAAGATATTGAGATATTGTAATTACTTTATATATAAGTCCGTTATTACTAAATTGGAATTAAAGAAAATATATATTGATCATATATTTATCGTATGACTCAATTTCAAAATGAATCATTCCGATTTTCAACAATGAACATAAGACATTCCTATAATTTCAAATAAAAAATATTAGAAAAATGTACTTAAAATAGTATTAAATACAACATTTATTCAAGAAGTTTATCAAGTTACCCCAAAAATATGAATATTATTAATTTAATATTAGATTGTTTTAATAAATACAAAATTTCAACTCAATATATCTATTAATTATTAATTATTGTTTTTTATTTTGTAATTAAATTATATTCTCTCAAATAAGAAAGATATTTTCTAAGCTTCATATCATAGCGCATCTGGTAAACTTGAAGCCCAAACCCAACTATATTTTGATCCTAGCACAAAAATTACCATGAATAACTGTCATTTTGCGTTGTTGTTTGTTTGTTCTAAGTCGTGCACATTACATGGGAACGTGTATGTGAATATGGTCCACAGGACATCATCACGGGAAAATGAAAGGCCAGAGGAGAGAAACAGAAGTGGAGAGGGGGGAGGGGAACATGTCAGTTCGCATCAGTACACTGACCAAGCGGTCACGTTCACATTGTATGACCGAAACGTGCAATTTTTAGCTGGACACAAGCACAAGGACTGAGGACTGAGTACTGAGGACAGTTGGCAGTCCAATAAGCACAAGTTTTATGCAATGAAATTAGCCCAACAGAAAAAAACGCACAGGACACGCAGGAGACTGCTCCTTCACTGGCTGATAAGATAATTTTATTTGGCTGTTATTGCATAAAGTCATGTGAGCAGCGGAAATGAGTTGAACTAAAGTAAAACGTTACGTGCCAGGCGGACAGAGACGAAGACTGAGACGAAAATGAAGATGGGGAGATGGCGAACAAGTAGAGAGGATGGAGAGGTACTGAAATGGATTCTAATAAGATAATTGACTTGTTTGCGGATTGATGTAAGTGCTTGCTAAATTGAGGCTAAATTGAGGGTTCCTTATCATGGGGATACGATTGAAGAAGTGCGACAAAGATTAAAACGTTAAGATAACAGATGCTCCAATATAAGCTATGGCATTTGAAAAGAGACTTAAATGCAGTTGAAGATGTGTCCAATGATCAACAGGAGTTAGCTTTTAAAGAAGGGAAGTGAATTCTAATAAATGCTGATAGAAACTAGTTTTTATTCCTTATCAAAGTTAAGCCAATTTTATCTGTAAACTTATCTTTAGATATTATGACGAATAATCTATAAGAAAATAAATTTAATTCATGAACAACTCTCAAATAAAAACTAGACTACGAAAGACAGAATTTGGCTTTTAATTCTTATTTAAACGTTAATTTGACATTCACTTGAAAATGTGTCAGCACCACAAAGCGACTGCCGCCAAAAACATCAAACATATTTTGGCTGACCTTCTGAGTTACCAGCGCAGCTTCCACCTGCCGGACAGGCCAAAAAAAAAAAAATAATAAGGAGGCAGGAAAAAAGAACAGCACACAAATTAGGCAAAAAGCCAACTCGACTCGGTGCTGGATCATTGCGCACTCAACCGGCATTAAATCGCTTGTATTTATAAGTATGCCTCGGCAATGGACTTTATGCACGAAATTTATTTGCATTTACTTCGACTGGGTAGCATTGATTTATCATACATATTGTTACCTTCAACAGGGTTTTCTTCCAGAAAAATAAATGTTGACATTTTGCAAAAAATTGTTTTATGTAATAAAAATAATAATTTTATAAACGAATGTAATAAATTACTGAATGTCTTTAAATTGTGTATAAACAAATCGAAGCAAGCAAAATTTCTTAAAATATTCTTATCATTTAATTTCCGTTTGAAAGACAGAAAAAATTTTTGAACCCATTAGGTACCCATGGAAAGTTAAGAACTTTTGTATAAGTGTTTTTTTTTTCCTCGATTTTTTACAAAAAATATTTTGATGCAAATTCTAAGAGTGACTGCAAAAATAATTTTTAAAAATATTTTTGATAGTACTTTTTTCGAAATTTTTAAAAAATTGCTAAAATGACACTTTTTGTATGAAAAGGAGGAAAAAGTAGGAAAAAGGGGCTAAAAAAGTAATTTTTACGATTTTCAAAAATTTTATTATTAATGAAATGTTAAGATTATTTTAAGAAATCTGCATCAAATCTTTTGTGTTAAGATGTTTTTTTTTTGAATAATTTCATCCACATATATTTATTTCACTGGGCTTATACAAAATTATGATATTTAAATATAATCAATATTATAATTTTTCTGCTTTATCTCAAAAATATTATAAATATGAATCATTATTTTACTATAAAATATTTGAAATACATTTTTTGAAAATAAAAACTTTTTCTTTAATGTTCTTGTACATTAATTTTAACATATTTGCGATTATAGGGAATTCCCGGTTCGTTGTTTTGTTGCCCTTCTAATATTTTTTTTTCGTTTTTCTTTTGTGGAGGGAAGCGACCGTTTTGCTGGAATTTCACGAGTGACCGCACACACAAAAATATTTTGCCACACCCGAGGCGAACACAATAAGAACAGTTACAACAGCAACAACAACAGCAGCAGTCATAACAAGGAACATGGAAAGGGAGTTGTGTGGTCGGTTTCGAGTGCCAGAAGAGCACTTAATACTAATTAGCTTTGCGCCTACGCTGTGACCTACGACCTGGCGCCCCGGCATTTCCAGCCGGATTTGGAGTCAATCTGTGCTGCGTTTAAGTGGCCACAACACGCAGTAGGCGGCTTGGCAATGTGAGGGGCGAAAGGGAAGGAAAGGAAGGGGGCTGTGATATCGTTGGCCGGGTTAACAGCTTCGGGGCGTCATTTTTATGAGCTAATTAAGTTGTTATACTTGATGAAAAACTCATTTCGAGCGCTTCGCTGCCAGCTGCTAACAAAATGCTAAAATGCTGCTGCATATCTAATTTGCATTAATTAAGAATACCACAAACACAAAAAAGGGGGATATCATCTTCGAGTGTTTTTTTTTCTTTATACTCGTTGTTGACTAAATATCGAAGGGCTTTAAGCGAGCTCGTAATCTTCCCCGGCCAATTAATAAACATTATTGCGATTCGCACTTGCAACTAATTGGCTGGCAATTTGCATTCACATTTATTGGCAGCTAACTTTTTGGCCAACTTCTGTTGCCAGCAATCACTGAAATTGGCGCAACACTTTTAACGCCATGTCGGAGGGCCAATGTTGTTCATGGTTTTGGCATTCGGTGGCCAACTGTAAAATTCTCAACGAGTAGTTCTGTAATTTGTTCCAGCTTGCAACTTGTAACTTGGGCCGCCCGCTCGACTTTGGCAATTGTCAAATGAAAAGCGTAACTTTTTAATAGCCAGAACTTGAGGAACTTCAAGATTTCTGGACTTCTTTTGGCCAGTTGTAAAAACTTTTCGAATTATGACTGTCGCATTGGGACTTCCTAAGTTTTGTCAACGATTCTATAGCCCATTTTCAAGGTCGCATTACGTTGGAAGATAAAGCTTAAAAATTTCTTTAATTTTTCAATTTTTATGTAACTATACGGGCAAATATTGCGTAATTTTATTAATGCATTGCATTTGTCTATAATATAATCCTTATATCTGCTTATTGAGCCCGAACATTTATATGTAAAATTCTTCAATCAATCCGCGAATACAAATTATTGTTTTAAAATATTTATTATTATACTACATTAAAGCTAAGATCATGTTAATTAATGAAATAACTGATATTTGTTTTTTTATATGAATTTTTGTTGCTTTCATTTGTAAACTTTTCTGACTTTAACTTATCCTCGCTTCAGTCAAAAGCTTAAAGTTAATATTACTTTATAACTTTTGTTTAGTTTAGTTTAGTTATTTAAATTGTGAATATATAAATTAAATTTTGAAGACTGCTCTTAGTCTTGCTATTATAGTAAATAACAATAATAAATAATATTATATTCCCACTTTCAATTGAATTCAATAGCAACACGATACGAATAGGCAAAGTTTTAACACATTTATAAAACAAACATTTTCCAATAAACATCCAAGTGGTCCCTGGGGTACAATAGATGGTCGGATACTTTGATCTGAGCCATCAAATTCTCTGGTCTGTACAAAATGTGTCGAAGTGCCAATTTATTTGCAAGCAGGCAGATCGAGCAATGATTAATCATTGGCAGCATGACATAATTATTTCTGGCAGCAACTTAATGAAACCCATTGACAGGTTGAAGGAGAGCTCAATAAAGAAATTTCTGATACTTCAATAATGATTATGTAATGAATATGTTTTGCTTTTGGCAGTTGCAAAGTTTTTTTTTGCCGCAAACTTTTGGGATGGAGGAACCGGCAAAGGCAAAAGTGTTACCTTATTGAGCTGCTTAGCGGACTTTTGTCGCTGTCGTGATAAATTATGTTAATAATGTTCGTCCGGGAAACTTGCCACAAAAGTTGAGCGCTACAAAAGTTTGCTCAAAGCATTGCGAGCAGCTCATCCCCAGCTCTTGTCAAGAATCAGGCCACGTTCGGTTGCCTTCCCCTCTGAGCTCCCATCTACCCTGTCACCTCATTGTCGACCATAATATTGTGTGCATCTCATATTGAGTGGTCTCCCTAAGTAGTTGGCCACACACTTTTTGCCACCAACGCGGCAACAACGAGGCGACTCCAACAACAACAACAGCAACAACAACAACAACGCATACTTTATTAATTCACTTAGCAAAGTGTAATCCTATCACGTCAATAAGATTATGGTTTTGAGAATCTTTAATATTTTTCTTGTTGCTCTGTTGTTGCTGTTTATGGAAATGACAGAAGTATCTCGAAGCTAACCAACTTGGCTTTGGCTATCCCAGTTGGCGTCATGCATAACAATGACTTGTGTTTGGGAGAGAAGCCAACTTCTCAGCCACGTTGTCGATGCCTGCCACTGAGTTTTCAAGTTTTAGCCATTTCAATATGAGTATAAGTCTGCGTTTAAGTATGAGTGTGTGTGTGTGTGTGTAAACGTTTGTCTCCTTCTTTCCATATCAAACTAAATTCACTGAGTTCTCCTTGTGGAAGCTTTGTGGGCTGGGCATTTGGCTTTTGTTGTTTGCTTTTATGATTATTAAAATGTTACATATGCTTAGGCGCATCTTGGGCGCATTAGATTCGCCTAAAATATTACTTAGACGATTTACAGGTAAATATCAATAAATCGATCTTACTTTAAATTGAGATTTAGCAGAAATTAAATAATAATTTTTGTAAAAGTGATTATTAACAGAAATAAATTTATTATTATATTAATAATAATTCAAATGCTTTTCTCTTATTTAATAAGATATATTTGTTTAAACAGTATTTATTTTGAATGGAGATTCGACGGTATTCTGATAATTTTCCTTTATAATATATAGATCACTGCGGACGGCAGTCCGCGCTAGTGACGAAAGCAGCACGAAGGGTGCGAAAGACGACTAGTAATATTTAAGCCCTAACCACTATTAGTTCGAATTAATAGCATATATGCTAAGCCGAAAGTTTTTAAACCAAGGGCAAAAAGTGGAAGCGGTTGTTTTTTTATTGTAGAATACATATTCAAGCATTAAAATATAAAAACAAAATGATCTTACAGTGGTTTGTTTGTTCATAACCGAGCCTTGTCAATTAATTCCTCTTTTTGCCTATAACTTTCATTAATTCTTGTAAAAAAAGTCATAACACAGGCATTTGACAGAGTATGGCACAATGGACTTCTTGCTAAAATCAAACCACTTCTGCCTCCGCAACTACTATGGATAGTACGCAGCTACCTTGCAGACCGGACGTTCACTGTTGTATTAGATGGTGCGGAGTCCAGTGTGAGGACTATACAAGCCGGTGTACCACAGGGCAGTGTCTTAGGGCCCACCCTTTACACCCTCTTCACTCACGACATGCCCACTGGATCTACTATCCCCATTGATGACACGAACGATCTTCTCATCGCCACCTATGCAGACGACACGGCAATCTTGGCCAGGAGTAGTCGCATCACAGAAGCCACTGAGGTCCTGCAGCTGTACCTTCACAGCTTTGAAGCATGGGCAAAACGCTGGAACATTGGAATCAAAACAAGCAAGTGCGCCAATGTGACCTACGCTCTGCGCGTGAGCCTCTGTTCAGGCGTCTTTTTGCAGGGCCAGAGGTTGGAGCATCTCAGCAGCTACAAGTACTTGGGAGTACACTTGGACCATCACCTTACGTTTGCCAAGCATGTGTCCAGTATCATAGGGACTCTCAAAAACCGGATCAAGAGAATAAGATGGCTCCTATCAAACAAATGGCTATCTCTGGACAACAAGGTGAAGCTGTACAAGACCTGCATTACTCCCTCCTGGCGATATGGCTTACAAGTATACGGAATAACTGCGAAAACCCATCTGGGCAAAATCCGCATACTGCAAGCCAAAACCCTTCGATTAATTAGCGCTGCTCCTTGGTACGTAAGGACAGTAAACATAGAAAACGATCTGCGAGTGCCTAAAATTGGGGATGTCCTACAAAAACAGACCACGCAGTACATCCAGCGTCTAGAAAACCACATAAACCCTCTCGCATGTCGACTTCTAAACGTGCGCACCATAAGGGGAAGGCCTATGAGAAGAAGATTGAAGCGACATCACCCAATAGACCTTGCCACTAGGCAACTTTGTTAGTTAATTAGCAGCTTACCTAGTTTTTTGACTAGGTTGTATTAGAAGTTAGCATATAAGTTTAATTTAAGTTGTTGTAAATAATAACAGAATAATTAAATAAACAATAAGAATATTTAAAAGAAAAAAAAAAGTGTAAAAAAAGTGTATTTTCAATGGCCAAAAAGTAGGCAAAATAGGCGTCAAAGCGTTTAGCCACTAAGCAAACAATACATAGAGGCGTCAAACAAGCATTTTTTTGAGCGCAAACGCTTTGTATGCAATGGAACCCCAGAATCTTCGGCGAAAGCCGAACGCTCTTTTCAATAAAAACCAAGAGCGGCTGAGCATAGCAGAGAGAGAGCGCACACAAGCAACGGCGGGTGCGATCACCGGTTGGAACATACCCTGTTTTAAATACAAACATTTTTTCTCATTAACTTTGCTTTGTATTGTTTATTAATTAAAAAAAAATAGTAGGAGAAAAAGTGTTTGTATTTAAAACAGGCTATGTTGCAACGGGTGATCGCACCCGCATGTTTACATTTTACGCACACTAAGAAGCGTGCGCATGCTGACACACAGAAACGATAATGAGCGAGAAAGACTGAACATTTTTCGTTGTTGCGTGTGTGCGCTCTGTCTCTCTACAACGTTCTGCCGCTCTGGGTTTTATTGAAAAGAGCGTTCGGCTTTTGCCGAAGTCTCTGGGGTTCCATTGCATACAAAGCGTTTGCGCTCAAAAACATGCTTGTTTGACGCCTCTATGTATTGTTTGCTTAGTGGTTTAGCGTTAAGAAAATCTTGAACTTTGTTTAATTTTTTTTCATTTAAGATAAAAACCATATTAATAATTTGAAGTAAAAATGTGTGTAAGAAGTGTAGCGTCCGCAACGTAATGTTCGCAACAGAGAAAATCTAAGATTTTTAATTAACGAGACTACTTATATTTGTTTTTGATGCTGGATTAATATGGTCATATATTCCACTTAATTTTTTGTGTTTGGATGTTTCTTGTTTATTTAGGCTTTTATCTTAAAAAAGGTTTAATAGTACTCCCAATGAAATCCATTTTCCAGAAAATTTTATTAAAATTCATTAATCTGAACGCGAGCAGGCAAATTAAATTAATTTTTTTACTTAATTGATTGCATACCTGTTAAATAATGATTAGTAATCATAATCATTAGTAATTAAATAATTTTTGTTTAAAAGTCGAACCAATGACTAAATTACGATTATTTTGGGTTTTGCCCAATTATTTAAATGATTACAATTACCAAAAATCAAAAAAAAGTCTTAAATTATTACAATTATTCAAAAATAATCAGAAAAAATAAAAAGAAATCAAATATAATCGTTTTGAGCATTTTGCTTTTCTTCAGAGCGCAAAGCGCAGCTGAGATAGAGCGCACACAAGCGACGGCATACTCGATCACCCGTAGCAACATACTCTGGTTTAAATGCAAACACTTTTTTTCATTCTCTTTGCTTTGTATTGTTTATTAATTATAATTTGTAGTATTTATTGATTAAAAATCATATTTTTGTGGCATAAAATTATTAAATATTGAAAAAGGCAAAGAAAATAAGAAAAAAAAATG